>VZSV01000304.1:139209-159718 GCA_013398735.1 Nothocercus julius
AAAAAAAAAAAAAGAGTTAGATTACAGACGTGACAGTAGTAAAACCACAACAGTTATTCCGAGGACAACTGGGTTTCCACAATGCAAGAGCATCCGTCTGAGAGGGCAAGTGATTTCTGTTGCAGAAGGGGACCAGGAACTAAAGCCCAGCTGATCCAATCCCATCTGGGCCCCTATGACACTGCTGAAAGCCCCTAACCTTCCCACGGGTTTCTCAGAGTTCTCCAAGGTATATCAGGTCTCCTCCATGCCCACGGGTGACTAAGCACAAGCCAAGTTGGAGCTCGTTCCCACCCACGTCAGTGCCATGACGGAGATGCCCCCAAGATGGGCGGCAGCCCCAGGCAGTCCCGGCTGCTGTTGCGCGTGGCAACAGGCTGGGGACCTTTGTGGAAGCACCTTGCTTAACTGGCCATGCAACAGCCAGCAGCTGCTTTCCCTCCGATCCCCAAGCCACCCTGTTCAGGTGCTCCTGCCGCACGGCACGTTACGCGCGGCAGGAGCCACAGTATTATACGGTTTCTAAAGGCTTTGTGTGACAGATGGCTTCAATTTAACAACTTGCTCGGAGAGATGCTGCAGCAGTTCATATGCTCGTTATAACCTTGCTGTATGCATGGAAAACTAGAGAGGCTTGTTGGCAAGTGCAAGGCTTGAGCACAAGCAGCTAAATACGTACGCTCGCTTCTACCCTCATGACCTGTAAAATCCTCCGCTGCTTGTTGGCTAGGAAGGGAAGGCAGCTGATGAACTGTGCTGCTCTTGGGAAAAAACTCTTGTTTACTCCAGAGCAAGACTCAGAGCCCTTGCTGCGAGCAAACCCTCCGTTTGGAAAGGACACCCCCAGTTTAATGTAGGCAACGAGCAAAGCTGATAAATCAGGCATCTGAGCAAACTAGGGAGAGCTACACCCAGCGAGCAAGCAGGGACACAGGAGGCCGCGAGCTGATGAGCTCGATTCCCAGAGGCTTCCATCTCATGCCCTTCATGTGCTCACCCAACCAGCATTTTTGCTAGCAGCATCTTTTCTCTGGTAACTCAGCTACATCTCCTACCCACAGGCCGTGTGGCATCTGCTTCCAATCTTTTATTTTTGGGAAAGGAGCTTCAATGCCCCCCTGGAACATGACAGAGGTATTTTCCACCATGAGCTGTACTCTGTATTACATGTCTCCTTGCTGCTCAGATGGGATTCAGCTCCCCCAAGGAGTATCACAAACATGTCGCCGTGTTTCCACTCGCTGTGCAAACCAAGTACCTTAATGATTTTTAATTCCCCAGAATACATCTGCATCTCTGTACAGGCAGTCTAGGGTCCAGCAGATGCCAGAACGACCTTAAAAACAAATTATATCCACTTTCATGACCCACTAGTGAAACTTAAGCAACTTCCAAATCTATTACTTCCCAGAAACCAAGTCTCATTCAGAAAAAAAGTTGCAGTCACTAAAAAACACCCTGCCAGTAAAAGTCGTTTATAAAGCAAGGGCTTCTCCTGGTTCAAAGCATTAGAAAATGCTGTTTTCTAACTATCTTTTCAAAACATAGTATTTGGTCAGACAGCTTGAGCATAACTGATAAAAACTTAACTGTCACTTCCCCAAAGTTACGAAGTTCAACAGACTTTTTTCCTTTTCAGACAAGCCCCAGTCTGCAAAAGGTCCCCGAGGAATTTATTTCTGCAATTTGTATAATTATATTGGATTATCGTCCCTGCTGAAAATATTTTTCCAGCAGATGAATAAAACTACAATTTCTTTAATTACACAACACCTGGAACTTATAGCACTGCTTGTCAAAACCCACACAAACCCAACTTCTGCCAAGTCTAGTAGAGCAATAGGTGGTTACCACTTCTTTTCCAGATCACTGCTAACACTTCTGGACGCTCTACCAAGGGCCTGGATAGCAAGCACATCCTCAAGCAGGCAAGGCGAAAGGTCAGAAACACGTACTGCTGGTTGGAGCAGGTATTTGCAGCCTTACTGATACGTGTAACAAAATCCTCTCGCTGTATAGAGGATTTGAGAGAGGATTATGGCAACCCTTTCTCCGTCTACCTCCACCTATTCCTGTTTTAATACGAGGATTGGGTTGAGAACGTCAGATGTCTCTGCTCTGCTCTGACAAAGAGCAGACCTTGAAAGCCAGCAGAAAGGTCAGCTGCATTTGCAGAATAACAGGGAGTGCTTCAATCCCTGGCTTCCTCCAAAGTCGCCGTCTTTGCCATTTCTTATTCCTTCTGCTAAACCAAGCTCTGTCACTGCACGCCTGGACGGAGTGACACAAAGCTCCCCACTCTGCTTCCTTCCACAAAGGTCATGGCTCCAGCAACCGAGGTACTTTGCCTCGCAGGTACTGCTAGGGTTTCTTGTTTGGTTGGTTTTAATCCTGGCACTCTTGCCACATGCATGTTTCCAAATGAAAGCTCCACTTAACCTCCCCACGCTCAAGAAAGCTAAAGGAGGAAACAATTTTTAAGGCCCACCATTTGAGCCCAGAGGTTCCCAGCAGAAAACGGCAAAACCACCACACACATGGGAGTTTACCACCGTTTGCCAACACAGACCGTTCAGAAACCCCAGGCCAAGTATTACTCTATCCACCCGCAACATTAAACAGAATGCCACTATTTAGCCCAGTACTCCTGCCATCCCCAAGGGAGGAACACAGCTTAGAAAATAGACAAGATCATTAGAAAGATTATACCAGCTACAGCGAAAAAAACACCCCACCACCATAGGCCAACCTCTCCCGAGGTGGAGGGAGGGTCTTTAAATGTAGTCACCTACATTTCAAGTCTCTCTGCTTTAGGACTATGCAAGAAAACATTTTGCAGGACACAAAATCCTGCAAATATCACATCCAGAAACACATGTAAGAACAAAGAAGCACTACAACCAGGTTACACCTCCACCTCACACGCATTAATAAACACTGTCTAAGCAGGTAATCTGATTTATAACTTGAGTAAAATAATGTGAATGACTTAGCTTATATTTTCAACAATCAACTCTATTTCTAGAGGAAAATATATACAAGATATCCCACTCTGAAAGAAAACAAAATCTGGGACAAGCTGCAAAATATAGATATGCTCAATCCTAACAGCAAAGGGCAGGAGCACCATAAAGCAGGGTGATCAGGACAGATCATTGCAGTTACTTTATTAGACTCAACTTTTAAAACATGCTTCTTGGCACTCAAGTCATCTAAGAGCTAAAGCAATCAAGCTACAAAGCATTTCAACATAAAATCATGGTCAGGACAGACAGATGATGCTTTTTTAGCCAGACAGGCACCGTGCCCTCTCCTGTGCCTTTCAGACAGCAGGCCCTTCCTACCTGAATAATTCTGGTCTTTTATGGCTTGTGTTTCCCAGTTCTTCCCAACACAGCAAAAGCACCGGGCAGACAAGCAAAATGTACCAGTTGGGTTCAATACAAGGAGAGGTCAACTTAAAAAAACCACTTGTGTTACCCCAGCATTAACATCTCTTCAGAAGCATCATGCACACATGGGAGCCAAAAGGCTCCCAACTCAACTCTTTCTTTGAAACTATTTGGCACTTTAGAAGCAAGGGAAGTTCAACAGCAACAATTCAAACCTTCATAAATCAAGAAAGAGCAGTCAAAGAAACAAAGCCAACCCCTAAGCTAGGCAGGTTCTGCTGAAATGATCAAAGTCTTGTCTAGTGCTGCAAGGTGTTCGGAAGGGGCAGGATGACTTCTCACAAACCCTGACCTCTGTCTCACAGGAAAGTAGTCACCGGAGCGTTGATGTTAAACCAAAGTAAAAAATTATCCTGGAAAAAAAGGAACAAGGAGATTTTAGTATGCACTTGGTACTACCTTGCTCTTGAATTACTTCCTAATTAGATTTGCATGCTTTGATAATATCTGCACTTATAACTTGATGGTCCAAATGGAAAAAAATGGAAATTCCTCCTCCAAATGAACAATCAAAAACTGCACTTTTAAATAGATTAGTTAAACTCAGTTCAAGCTGTCTTCAGAATATTTTAATATACTGCGTTCTGGTTTTACAGGTATCTTTGTCTAGGGTGTACTAATCTCTGGTCATCCATAAACACTCTCCTGCACTTAACTAGGGAAAAAGGGTGTTTCCTCCAGAAATAAAAATAAAAATGTTGGAAAGCACTTATAGAGATCACTTGACCCAATGCCCTGCTCAGCTCAGGGTTACTTTAGATGAGGTTGCTCAGGACCTTGTCCACTTGAGTTTGAGTACCTCCAAGGACGGAAATCCCACAACTCCTGTGGGCTTGAGTAGCCTCATGGTGAAAGATTTATCCTACTATCTAGCAGGCCTTTATCCTCATTTTATCCTCACATCTAGTTGGAATGTACCTTGTTGCAGCTTGTGCCCATTGCCTCTCGTCTTACCCCTGTGTAACTCCAAAAGGACACGGGTGGTCAAGGCTTCTGCGGTGGCCATCTCTTTGGAAACACAGATTAGTGAGAAGGAAGGTACTTTATAGCTTAATCATCTATCCAAAGGCAGGGCCTTAGTCAGAATATTCCAGTATGCACTCAAATGCTGAATGTATATTGCTTGTATAAGCTTTGCTTTACTTTAGGAAAGAATAAACTAAGCCTTCCTGAAGTGTTGTGTTTTATCAAATCAGAAACAAAACAAACCAGCCTATTTCAGAAAGCTAATGCTCTGCTAATCCTTCAGCTTGCCACAAGGGTGAATATAAACCCTTTGGACACAGAAGCAAACCCTGATCATCTGAATCCCTGTTACCTAAATTTCTGAAATCCAAAGGCCAGATATCTCCCCTGGAGGGCAGATGCTCTTTTTCTCCTAAAAGCAGCTTAGCTACCTCCGTGGTATTTGGAGAGTTGCAATACAATTTCAAGTACTTGGCTTGAATGTTTTTGTTTTGAGGTTTTCTTGGTTTGTTTGAACATAAGCGACTGAGCTGCTGCAAACATTACACACACAAATAAATATTTGTCCCTCTTAATTAGCATCTACACACTAGTTTGCTCAATATAGCTAAACTGATCGGTGTTATATTGCATAATATAATCAATACATCACTATGGCATCCTAGCCATGAGTAGCAAGCCCTAACTAGTTTTTATTTACTTTAATTAATCACAAAGTTACATTCCCTAACAAGGGCTGAAGGCTGACCTATATTAAGAGGCCACAGGCTACTAGCAAATTGAGACCAAGCCAGGCTTTTCACAGCAGGTCACAGCCAAAGGACCATGGATAAGAGGCAGAAATTAAAACAGGAGAGATTCAGGCTCACGATGAGGAGAAACCTTCTCCATGAGGACGGACAGATGTCGGAAGGGGCCCAGAGAGGCTCTGTAGTCTCCGTCCTTGGAGGATTTTGAGACCTGACTGGTCAAAACCCCAAGCAACCTGGTCTGATCTCACAGCTGGAGGTTGGAGAAGAAGCCTCTTGAGGTTCTTCCAACTTGATTTGTCCTCTGGGGGTTTTGCACTGTCACATAAAGACTTAATCCCAGTTTCACATCTAAAGTTTAAGGTGCACATTCATTTGACTGCTTTCAAAAAATACTAGAGTATGGACATGAAGGTGGAGAACAGAAAGCAAAGCGACAGCCCAGGACACGATGGACAGAGCATGGAGACTCCAAGGGTAAAGGCCTGATATATAGGAGACCTTTTTAACTTGCCGGTGACCCTGGCCAGTTTCTGGAGAGCCGCTGGGACTGCCGTGACCGTGGCACATGGAGCTCTTGGCACGTTTCTCCTCAGCACAAGGCCAGCGCGGGGGGAATGTCTGGCCCTGGGCTAACCAGCCTTGCCGAACAGGCCGTGTGGAGAAGCGTGGCACGGTGACGCCGCAGCAGCTGCGCCTGGCATCGTAAATCCCCCACAAACATCCTGTATCCTAATAACTGTTTCAGTCTACAGGAGGAAACTGCTGAGCAACCTCCAAAAGAGTCACCCTTCCATTTAGGAGCCTCAAACGTGAACAAGAGACAAGTGGCTCACAGCCCCTCGGGAAGGTGAGATTTACCCAAGCTGCACCTCACTGGCACTTCATATCCTGTGCTAATTGATTCTTCTTTTTGCCCTGAAACAAGGGAAAATTAAAGGTACGACACGTAAGTCCTAAAAAGCAATAAAAAGAGAGTCCAAATGAAACCACTCAAAGTTACCTATTGACAAAATTTCTGACCATGTGCTTCTTTTTCCTTCTTCAGAAACTGGTAGCCAATTTCTCAAAAACACTTAACTGGGCAATTGGGATACCCTGAAAGCACCCTCCATTGATGGGCTTGGATTTGTTAAAACTGTATTTGTCTTAATTTGTTAAGACTGTAACTAATTGTGTGCCTCTATGTAACTGTCTCCATATTGCAGATCTCATGCCGGTCACCTTGCATTCCAAATTCAAACCAACTTTCCTTGGTGTCTCTGAAGATGGTTCCTCCATTTCCCAAACCATTCATTGTTTTTTCCTTTCTCCCAAGATGTTAAATGGAAAAGAGATTATCAGGTCAAAAAACACACATGAAACATATTTCTGATCATTATTAACTTGGTTCACATTCAGACCAGTGAATAATATCCATTTTTATCCTCCACTTCCCAGTGTAACTTAATGTATTGCCTAGCAATCCTAAACTGCAGTGCAAAAGGATGCAGATAACAGATTTACTTCTCAATGTTTTATTTCCATCACAGTGAATTCCATAAAAAGGAAACTTGCCCTGTTGAAACTTCCAATACATAATCACACAACAAAACATGGCTGCATTAAAATTCTTCATTTCAAAAGAGAGGCTTTATAAAAAGGAAGCAGTGGGAAGCAAGCTTTGGATCAAAACCAGTGCAACTATGTGATTTCTGAGGCAAGAAAAAGATTATTAAAAACACAGAAAGATTTGAGCTAAAGGAAGGCCAGTTTCCAACAGAAAATCACCACATCTCTTCAGGCATCCAGTACCAGTGCTATTTAAATGGTTAATCAACTAGAGACATGTTAAAAGAAAGTTCTCAACAGATCAGGAGTTTACTTCAGTTTCAGATGCTGTTTTGTTTTTTTCAATTTTTTTCTGATGGAGGGAGAGGGGCCAAGTCTCCAGAAGGGGAACATAGCAGCTACTTGGTGATACAGCTTCATCCCTCCTTCCCCTTACTGTATTCTTACTCAACTTCCTCTGCATGGATTTCATAGAACCTCATCTTCCTTCGCCTGGGAGCCCTCATTTGTTCCACATTTTGTGCCTATACTTTGTCTGAATTATTTACCAAATGAAAAAATAAAACAAAAAAGCTATAGCAATTCTTCTGATAATTATAACCATATCAGCCAAAATTATTTTTACTGCAAAGGTAAATATGCTCAGAAATTCAGCACTAGAGGTATCACACAGCAAACTGTGGAGTCCCTGATCCTAAATAAAACAGCTTGTGCCAAGACCAAAGCACAAAAATTTTCATTTTCCACTATCTTCAACAGAATAGTAAATAATAAAAATTCAACTGCCCCTGGCCAACGCATAGGGATAATTCTGACAATCTCCCATTTTGAAGTGTCTTCTGACACCAGTTCTCTTTCTCCTCCTCCCACTTTCTTTGGCCATCTACAGTCAGTTTTAACTTATTCTCAAACCGGAGTTTATTACCAGAAAGCTTTTTCAAGAAACTGATGAAGCTAATAGTGAAAAAGTAAAAGAACACTTGGACAACTGCACTTTTGAAACAAAACCACCAGATTTAAAGAGAAAAAAAACAAAACAAAACAAAACTCTGAAGAAGCCAAGAAAAAATTTCTTCCTGAATTGCTCAAGTCCTAAGATTTATGGCTCAAGTGTGACTATTTTGTAACTCAGTAATAGGAAAAGAGTCTGCAAATTACTGCTCCATAGTAGACTTCTGGAAAAACACCACCCCCAGAGCCCCAAGCTCCTGTAATTCTGCATTCTTACTTGCAAGCATCAAAACTGTTAAAAAGCTGTTAAATCCTTCTCAAGGAGCCTATACCTTAACACTCCATTTCAAGAGTCACATGCACAAAGCAGAGATGCGGAAGCGAAAAACAGAGTGCACTAATTCAAATCATCGTCTTTTTCCAGTACGAGATGAGAAAAGGCATATTCTTTATGAATCATTCAACTTCAAGCATTTTTAGAATAATTATTGTTCTGGAATTAAGTTCTTAGGCAAATCTTTGAACTATCAGATTTTTGTTTAACATCTGTTAGCCTTCTCAAATCCAGATTAAAAAACCCGTACTACTCCTCCAAGTATTCATTATGGTACCTGGCAATAATGTATAAAGAAATCTGCCACAAACATGCTTTGTACAGCACCAAAATATGACATTACAGTGAGGCTATATATGAGAAAGCAAGTACAGAAACCAGAAAGGAATATTCTTGCCAGGAGAAATTTGGGGGGTACATAAGCTGAAATGGAAATAGCATGGCACGAAACTATAAACTGAAAATCAAATGTGAATAGGGAAAGATCTGTGCTGTGATGCAATCACGTGGTCATAAAAACACGGGATTTACATTATTTTCATCCTCTATGCAAGTGTACTGGATTTTTATTTGGCAATGCCAACGAGGGGACAAGGGGAAAGGGCTTAAAATTGAGGGGGCAAAGGCCATTTCCAATCATATTTAATTTAGATCGAGGCAAATGCCTTTTCTTAAGTACCTACGCAGCATCAAGCAGTTCTGGACATTGGGCAAATACTGATTTCTCTTTCTACTTTTTCCTTTGTGTGATATGAAAGAGAGGCTGCCTCGCTAACATTGGAGAGGGAGGGAAACAACATAGGAAAGAAAAGCATTTATTTGCAATAAATAAATAAATAAATAGAGGCAGCAACTCAAACACAAGCAGCTGGTGCCCAGGGACTATGAAGGACTTGGGCTCCACAATAACAGGATCAGTTGCATAATCTCTGCTGCCTGAAAAGTTATACAATGTCCACCCTTCTCATCAGCAAAACAAACAAGCTACAACAACAATAGCCAAAAAAGGCTTTTCCATATACAGCAGCTAATGCACAAATTACATGTTAAACCCACAAAACTGGGCCCTCTATTTTCAGACATTACCTTTCTGCTTACTGGGACCTGTTGACATTCAATTCTAAGCCAAAACGTTAACCCTTACTAAAAGATTCCTGTTGCAGCCAAATACAGTGAACACTGTGGCTATCAAGACATTTAGACCAGGCCCATAAACTACCAAAGCACCCAAAGCCTAACACACAGTTTCATAATTGCATATTTTGCAGATAGTTACAATAGAGCCAGCAAAATATCGGTGAGAGAGAAGATAAATCAGTGTCAGGGGAACCACACGCCAGTGAGAGGCGAGCAGGAACGGGGGCTTCCTGTGTGGTTTGGCACCGCTGCATTGCACGAAACGTGACGGTGAGGTTTGACTTGAGCACGAGACCCGGGAATACGCTGCTTCAAAGGCAGCCGACTTCTCGCTTGCCAGCACTGAGTCAATAAAGATAATTCTAGCCTAGTTATAGCCCCCTCATTAAGGGCTCGGACCCAAAGAGCAGAACTTTCTGCCTTCTCCGTGGTTAGTGCTTTCTGCTGTAAGCATGGGCTGTTGGGTCCTTCTTACCTCTGGGTTGGAAGCTTTGTGCCTTCCCACCAGATCTGGGCTCCGAGCCCATTGCTGCTGCATTGCAGAGTCAGCAAAGACGAGATGCAGCAACACCCTGGAACTTTGGTCTCCCCCATGCCCCTGTGCTCATCCGCCTGACCTCGAAGCGTGGCAGCCACGGCTGTCCCTTCCACAGGCTGCTTCGGTGGCTCTTTCTCCAACCCAGCATCCTGCAGGGTCAAGCCGAGCGTCTGTAGCCAAATCACTGCACCAGAACCCGACTGCTACCTCTAAATCCTCTTCCCTGCCGAAGTGGCTCCTAACTGCACGTGTGGATGGAGGCAGGAAAAGCCCTCTCTGCCATGTCAGCCACTTGCTGTCCCCGCACTCCTGTGTTGCACTGGCCCTTCTCTCACACACACTGTGAAAGGGAGCAGCTCGTGCAAAACTTGTTTAATATTAGAGATTGCTGCAGACAGCAATAATCCAATCCTTAAAGCCCCTTTTCTTTGTGAATACTCCACAAAGGAGTATTGCTTATCCCTAATGTCTCAGCTTTGAATTAAATAAGCCACTTATCTTTCCTAAATGCTGGTGCAACAGCCCTGAATTGGGACTAACAGCCTGCATAGCACTAAATGTTCCCAACCCCAGCTTCATCAGCCATCCCCTCACCCCCCTTGGGACTCACTGGCAAAAGGGGAGAGCGCAACCATCCGCTAGCAGTGCTCAGGGCTTCAATTCTGAAGGGTTCTTTCTTTTAATTAAAAATCATACAGAAACCACCAGATTTTTTTTTTTTTTTTTAAAGAGGCAATTAATTTGTCCTAACACTTTTCAAATATGGTTGAGAAACATTCTGTGCCCCAAGTACCTTCCTAAAGTGAATTAAACTTATCCTTTTCTGCAAAGGAGGAAGAGAGAAAACAAACAACAAAAAAAAGGGGGGGGGAGAAAATAAGTTAGGGGGGACAGCCTGAAGTTTCAAAAGTTTAGTTTAATAAGAACCAAAAAATTTTAAAAAGCCAAAATATATCATAAAGTAATAGAAAAATCATTCTTTTTCTCCTTTAAACCATTAAAAAGCAGTTGACTGCTTTAGCAGTAGTATACTCTCGGAATCCCCAATGTTTCCTATATTTGGCCTCAAAAGAACTTGCAAAGTCTCCGCAGTTATTTCCCCATCCAGCACAAGAAATGAGCAGAAAACTTTGATCCTCACTCTGGCCAAGAGGATTTAAGGAACAAAACACAGAGCAGCTGAAATTAAGGATTAAGGCATCTTGTCTAAAATCAAACTGTTTTTAACTTCGTGAACGCCAGTCCTACAGGCAAAAGGGGGTCAATCCAGGGTCTCTGAATAGGAAACAATTATGTTGATACCAAATTAACTCTACATGAAAGAAAAATAAGGGCAAAAGACTTATGCTTGGACAAAACCAGTACTATGTGGACTCCCGATGTAAACCCAAACGGTGGCTCGATCAACTGACAGTTTCACGAGCAATCCTGGAAATATCTCTTTAATGCTCAGAGTGCTTTTCAAAACAAATCACCACCACCAAAAAGGGCGTGAGCAAGGTTCCAGGGTATCATTCCCCACACTGCTATATGTGTTTTTTTCCCCTGCTCTGAATTACTGCGGAAGGATGTTGAGGGACTGCTCTGTAGCAATCTTGTTTTCTGAGCAATATTTTGGCATCAATCCAATGCACTTAAGAGCGAAGCTCAGCAGACTGTATCAGCAATACATCTCCAGCAAATCCACAGATCAGTTTTGTAAAAAAAAAAAAAAAAAAAAAAAAAACCCACAGACATGCAGAAAAGACAGATGAGAAATGTAGCATGCACTTGAGATTCTGACAAAAAGAAATACAGGAAAAAGAATAAGGGAATGCTGCGGCAAACCAGCACACACGCACGTGTGTGCTCTTGCTTGCTTGCTCTCTCAAGAGCAGGACTTCTTTTAAGAGCAGAATATCAAAACAGACCAAAACAGAGAGCAAAATAACACATTTATTTCCTTTAAACACTCCAAGGAAGCCGGGTAGCATGAAAGCCGGGATTGCAGGAAGAGTCTCTGCAAGGCAGGGGAGATGGTCGCTAACCGCGAAACAGAGATCGGTCCCTAAACTGGATTCTCTTACTCGTGGCGGGCTGACACATTCCTTCCACACGCCTGTTGGGACACGCCAGCGTGCCACTTGCGAGCAGCTGGAACCCCATAATCTTGCTGATACAGGAGCATGAAGGTCTGGGGAGCACCTCCTCTTCTCAGCTGGTGGAAGAACTGCTCTAGCACCCAGCAAGACAAGCGCAAAACAAGACCTGCCCAAGAGGGATGGGTAAGAGGGGCACAACAGCAGGCACCAGTGAGAGGAAGAAAGAAAACAGGCGTAGGAATAAAAACTGAAGAGCAAACAGTATCAGAGAGAGGAATAAAAACCGAAACACTGTCCCCCATAAACCCCAAACTTCCAAATAATGAAGCTTCTGCCTTTGAGCCTGAGTTGGGCACAACTGCAATACGGAAGTTTAGACAAGATGTATTATTACAGATCTCACCAACATCTTTCTTAAACATACCTGCTATCTCACCCACCTCTTAAGTTGTTCTTTCCAAAATAAATGGGTCTCCTAATATTAATATACTCATTAACTACCAGAGCTGGCATGTCCTGTTTAGTATCATTAACCTGACACCTTCAGCTCAGCCACTTTGCTTTAATCACATTAAAGGTGCTCTAGCTCAAGTAGCTAGTGATGTAAGATACATATCACCTATAAGATGACATATAAAATCATCTACATATAAGACACATAATAGAAGATTCCTCTCTGATTTGGGGGCGTTTGTTACCAACATCTTTCTAAAAGTAAGCCTCTCATTCAGCTAAAAGATACAGGAATCAATGCAATGACTTGCTCTTGTTCAAGAGGAAGGACAACTATTTCTTATCTATTAAAAGCTATTATAATCCAAAGAGCTACACATTCTTTGAAAGTTTCTTTTAATTAAAATAAAATAAAAAGTAAAGATAAAAAAAAAAAAAATCTACCATTTTAATTATGATGCCCCAGTAAGCACATTTTTTAGATACCAGTAAAAAAATTTCTATGTTCTTGGTCCCTTCCTCTTCCTGTCCTTTTCACTGTCTTTTGATTGAAAAACTGCTAATTTAGAGCCAGTTAGGTGTTCTTCAAAATGGATTAATGAAGACCTCAACAAACAGCAGAAAGCTAGAACAAACTATTACAAAGTACAAGTTTTGAGATAGTATTGCATTTTTTTGTACTAATCATTATTATAAATGTGGAAATACCATTGTAAGCCTACTAGACAACATATTTTTTAATATCAATTTTGATCATGAATCCTGACCAATACAGAAACCTGTATTATTCTGACATCCTTTTCAAATGTACTTGAATCCTTGGAAATGGAAGCGTGATTGCTGACCCAAATATTCTGCTCCCAATACCCCTAGATATTCAAGAGCTTTTGCCAGAGCTGAGAGAAATGAGCTTTACAGTATGAGAACATTTGGCCTTTCAGCTTGCAGTTACACTTAATTTCTCCACTAGTTTCACAGAAAGTTACTAGACAAGTTAACCAAAAGCAAGAAACTTCTTTCAATCGATGACGACTCTGGAGTGTTTGGAGCAGAGTTTGCCGCTTTGCTACCTGGAGCTCCTGTGTGGAGAAGAGTAAAGGCAGACAGCAAGAAAACTTCTAAAGATGCCTGTTCCTCCGCTACAGTCCTCAGCTTAAGTACAACACGAAAGATCTTGAACAGCATTCAGCATGAGCAGTGCTCCCTGAGGGATGATGTTATCACTTTATGCTTTTACAGAATTTACATAAGTCGATTTTTGTCTGTCATAATATCATGTTTTCATTTGAAATGTTAGTCCTTACAAAAATCTGGTGTTATCAACCGCCTCTATGAACCTGCTGCACATTCTATGTCATTTTTCCTTTCCTTCCTCAAGGATGAGGAAAAACGGTATGGGAAGGAAAGCAGTGGGAAACTTCAGCTTTCCAACTTATTCTGTCCACACCAGAGGAAGATAAACCCTCATTTTGCAATATTGTATGCTAAGTCTGGGCTAGCTTTGAGGAAAAAAACAATTATATTTGAAGAAACACTTCTCAGATCTACTTTAAAAGATAATAAAATAGAAAGCAGCAATTTAAGGACATGCATAGCTAAATGATTTTTTCCATGTGCGTTATTTGCAATGCATGCATTTCCTCTGCTCCTATTTATTACAAAAAGCAGACTATTGTATATATTTGAAGCATATATATGTACGTGCACTCCTCAAAAAATCAGCTATAGCTTCTTTGCTTACTGGGCAATTTCAACTTATACTAACTAAAAAATTGCTCAAATAATTAGGCAAAAATAAACAATATAAAAAAGATCCAGCTACAAGCACAGTATATCCAGATTCCTGTCTCCGTAAACATGCAGGCACCACCTGCAAACTTAAAGGATCTCTAGCAGACAGTAAGGAATCAGTACTACTAAAAAATGATTATGTTCCAAATTGCAAACACAATGTCTCCAAGAGTTTCTACAATAAAGGTAAAAGGAAAAGTGAGAAGTGTTGCTATTGTATCTTTCAGCTCAATCAAAATAAAAAAGCTTGAAGAGATGCTCTCTGGTTACCTTGTGACCCTCTCTCAATCTGAATTAAATATTCTTCACTGCTTTATCCTCGTCGCTCATAAATGTGAAAAGGAAACTTCTGCAAACCTAATTAACAAGCAAATTAGCATCCTCTTAGATCATATCCATGGAGACCTTGTTTTTACATTTCTGTTGTGGCTCACTGCTAAACTGGTACCAGCTTCAGTATTAGCATTTAAATTGCAGTGCAATACTCAAAAAGAAAAAATTCTGTGCGAGTTTCATAGGGCTGTTTATGAAGAATGTCTGCTTCTGCCTAGAGGGGCATCACTTTTTCTGCAAATCCAATTAAATGTCGAAATAAAATTAATTTTAGTCCTTATCAGTCCCCTTATCTCTAGCTTCCAGGCTGATAACAACACTATTGCCAGCTCTGACCACATCCTTTAAACATCAGTGTCCTTGTAGCATTCCAGCTCCTAGCATCACACTGTGTGGAAACTAACACCGTTCCCATCCTTGGAGCGGGGAGGAAAGCTTCAAAAATGGCATTCTAGAGGCAAATCAATCAATTTGGTACTTTTCATTCTGTAACTGAAACAAATCTCACAACCGAAGGCCCGTATCATGACATTTCAACGCTTTGGGTGGCAAACCAGCAAACATCAAAAGGCTCAATTTGTCCATTAAGGAACATGCCCTTTACTCACTTTGTTTGTCGTTTGGGACAGCCTGTACTCTGTGCACTCAGGCAAGCACAAACCAAGGCCTTGATCTCCTTGCTGCCTCTCGGAGAGGGCCCAAGGAACTCCATAAAAAGCCATTGGAAGTAAATCAGTCTTGGCAAGCCTTGAAGCTGTAGAAAGGAGTGGTAAGACCACAAACAGCCGTTGGAACAACACAGAGGTGAAGCTCGGTGCAAAAAGAGCCTGTAGAAGTCCTAAGAACATCAGTCTGCAATCCAAATACTCTTCTTTCTCTTTTCAAAGTCAGGCCAGTCCATGCAACACTTTGTTTCAGCTCTCTGCAGTTTGGGAGCTCGAACTGCTTCATCTGACATTGCTGCTGAAGCCTGCATATCATCAAGCTAAAAATCAGAAAAGTTAAAGTCCATCTAGAGAGATGTGTTCCATGTAAGTCTAATAAAGCTCAGATAGAAATCAAGAACAAGTGCTACAAGCCCACATGTACCTGCTTTAACTTAACCACATTTCCCCTCCCCTGAAGGCCTTCTAAACAGTTCCTTTCCATTTGGAGATTTTTCACCATCCAGGTACTCAAAACCTCTCTTACATGTTCAGCCACATTAATATTTTGTCATATTTTTGATAGAAACACATATATATTCTCTTAGTGTGTGTGTTTGGGGTGTTTTTGTATGTGTGTGTGTGTGTGTGTGTGTGTGTGTGTGTGTGTGTGTGTGTGTGTGTTTTGTTTGTTACAACAAACATTTGTAACAAACTACTACCAGCTAACACAAAACAAATCTAACAGTTTTGAATGATACTGATATTTTTAACACGTCCTCCTTTGAAAATAATAAATGCACAGAAATCCAAAAAGATAAACACGGCTCACTCCCATCCCCACTCCATTTGGCAGGATGATACATATAGAAGAAGCTAGAGCAAGGGAATCCAGGGAGAGTGCCCCAAAACAAACCCACTGGTTTTACATTGCACGGTGATGTCTGTGTCAAAATCAGCAGTGAGACTGAAAGCTGGATGAATATTGTGCTCAAGACCTCCTGACTCACCTTCTCATTCAAGTCATCATATTGTTTTTATTTATTTATTTTTAATATAAAGGACTCTGAATGCTGAGGAAACAGGCAGGAACAGCCTGTATTTCCAGACATGTTTTTACCTCTCTCTATCTACAGGGGCTGGTGGCCCCTCACCCCAAAACTTCTAGCCATAACTCCCAAATGTACATCTCAAACCAAAACTTCTTTTTTACCATTAGAAAAGGGGGAGGGGATGACTCGGGGGTGGAATAACCTCCTCCATGATCTGTGAAGTTAATAAAGTTGCTGGGGCAGGGAGAAGCATTGCTTTATGCAGTATCTCTAGAGCAAGAGAGAAGGACATGAAATAAGAGCACTGAAGAAATCCACTTCTTGAACTGTTAAATTCACATTCACTTTTGAAAGTTGTGCAAAATTGTCCCTGTTACAATTCTCACACTTCTGTTAGATTCGAGAGGTCACCTGCCAGAAAATTACTGCCAGGAAATAGACAGAAATCCTCCAGAGGAGGCTAACAAAACTCCAAAACTCAGAGAAATTAAGAAGATAGCATCATTGAACAAGCCAACTTTCAAATTCACATCAAAAGACATGTCTTTCCCCAAATCTCAATACAGATAGTTCTGTTTCCATGCTCACAGCATCACTCAACAGGTTGGGGCAGGGAGGAAAAAGCCAAAAAGATACACTGCTGTTATTCAAAACTCTAAAAACATCAGCACAACCATCAAAAATGGTGTTAACCACACAATCTCATTCAGATCACAGAACAGAAAATTCTGCCCCGGAGCTTTTCATAGGAAAACCAAAACAAAGAAAACATACATCCATGAAAACTACACTTATAAATGCAGTCAAAACGACTTAATGAAAAGAAAAGAAAAAAAAAAAAAACTCCCTCACTTCCAAAGCAAAGTAGGTAGTAATGGAATGACACCTGCTCTTCCTTCCTTCCAGCCACTTGACAAAGCTGAACTTCCCATGTGTTTTAAAGCCTCAATACCAGCAGAAAGCTCCTGGTAGGGGTAAGCTGGTTCCCTCAGGGAAAATAAGCAGCATCTGAAACTGCAGCTCTAGCCTCCTCATCAGGCTGCTATCCTAGGGCCTAACCGCAGTCTACCATCAACGCTGTTTTTCTAGCGGCTTCTAGACAAAGGAAGAAAAAGGAAAAATAAATATATGACCCATAAGAGTGTGAAACTCTGCTTCAGTTGAGTAAACTAGGAACTGCTGGTGTTCCTCATGGGGGAGGATGGATGTTGAGCTGGTCAGGAGGACAAAGAGCCAACAGTGCCCCAACACTCTTCAGCTATTTTTAAAGAGCAATAAAAAAAGCCTCATTCCCTAAAATCCTTATAGTTTTAAACACTCCATGTGCAAATATCTACAACCTGATCAGCTGAAGATTAGTCTTCACCTTTTAAACAGCACAAACATTTCCTTCCTGGTACAGGACAAGCATCAAATCCACCTAAGGTGTTTAAACAAAACATTTAGAGTCAGAAAATGCTAAGCAGTACTAAACCAGCAGTTTTATACAGCATGCCTATCCCTTCTCCAGTTGTTAAGCTCTGACACAGCAGTACCTAACACTAAGGCCAAGCAAGATATACAGCAGCTGTACTACGGACGCTCTACCTACCTAAACAGTCCTCCCCATCCCCTGACAAATGACCCAAAGAACCTCATCCATGGCTCCAGCAATAAGATTGGCAACAGAAATATAGAAAACTGCATTTTTTTTTCTTTTTTTCCTACACTGTCAGGCAGCTAGTTAAAAAGAAAAAGGTGCCCAAAGGCTGTATAACTATGTCCAGTTAAAACTAGCTTATCCTACCCAGCTCGGACGAGGTGTGAACAGCCTGGTATCAGGATGCAATGTCTCCACAGAAGACAATGGCAACTACTGAAGAGTGAAACCGTTTTTACAAGATGATAACTTGATATCAGAGCATATAGTAAGAGAAGTGAGCTGAGAAGACTTAATGATCTTAAGCAGAATGGGAATAAATTCTGACTGCGGTTTCTCAAGGTAAACCACACATCTTCTCTCCAAAGTCTGTATTTTGAACGAACAAGACAACAATAAGGGCAGGCTCCTAACAGGAAGTTTCAGCTGTGGCCTTTGGCTTGAGGGATGACACGTTCCCTGTTGTGCAACAGGAACTTGAAATCACTTACCAACAGTAACAAAACTGCTAGTCAGCATCGGCAGATTTGGTCTGCAGCAGGCAAACAAGAGGCCAATGACAGGCTTTTCTTTGCCTATTCCAGCTTAGCGGATCTTCAGAAAACCAAGCAAATTCCCATGACCTAACACCACAAAAGTCAAAACTCTACAAATCTTAACTTTACAACATCAACATCTATGAGATGAATGAGCACCAAAGCTTATAACCTGATGCTATTCCATGACAGTTACAAGCATTTCAACTGCAAGCAGGGCTTCTGTCCACAACCATCATCCGTTTTGCACAGGAAAGCAGTCCAGAGTCTCTCCACATGCTAAAAAGTCCAACTGAATGCTTGAAGAAAAATACAAAATAATTAACAAGGCAAGACTTAACCATGTGAAATACACTGCTAGCTTGAACAGCACCACACACCAGTACATCCCAAGGGCCTCTCTGCTTTACTGCTACTACTTTACTACTACTGGCAGTTTAGCTCCAGTGCCATGGAGCTAAAAGCCAAGGTTTTTGTGCCTACCCAGCTGGCCTTAAGCATATCTTCTAAGCTACTTCATGTAGCAGACGAAGGAACATAATGCAGTTTTCTGAATTAAATTTATTTCCAGGTTGAAAATACAAGAACGGTTATAAATTTTCACACTTTCTCATTGCTACCCTGAAAGAAGAAATGAGATGGTTTCTTCCCAATAGCACTGCTATTGCACAATACTATAAAGTAACTACCTGGAAACTGCAAATAAAGAGAATCTACTAGAAATATTAACTCTCATTTAAACTGTGAGATAGAAACTTTGTAATACACTTGCAAGCGTGTTTTGAAGAAATTCACAACAATGTTGCACTTAACTCATTTCAATAGCAAGCTTGCTAAGAAATGGAATATAATACAATGTAACCATTTATCCAAAACATATATAACACTTTTTGGAAGACCAGCAGCTTGAAACCACGTGGAAAACCGGAAAAGTTGACAGGCTTGTCCAGTTCCTACCAAAATGAAGAATGCCGTCCCTTGATACTCTGCTGTTGTACTATAACAGATGTTCTGGGTTGGCTGAAGAATACTCAGATTATGTTGCTGTCAAAGGTGTTCAGTTCTCTAGAGCTGGCTCAAATCAAGATAGAGGTCCACACCACACAGCAGACCCAAAGCTGCACCCAAATTTAGGCTGCCAGTACTTTTTCACTGGGGTCATAAAGAAAAGGCACAATGTCCTATTCACACAGCTGCACCTTTCCAGTACCAAACATATTGCTACATAAACATAACTACCTATCACCTAAAAACATAAGGGAAATTTTGGGTTGTTGTTCGTGATCGTCCAGTTCATGGAGCAGCATTAACACTTCTCTGTTGCAAATGTTGGAAGCGTACCAACGGTTCTTGTTAGTGACCACATTTTGTCAAACTTGCAAAATGCTACACACATACCAACTCACACGAAGGGCACAGTCAACTCACAGGTATCCGCACCTGAGTTATCTGTCTTGTCGCGGACACATGCACCAAGGATGCGATCGAGTGGGCTCTCTGCAAAACCAGTCCAGCTCCAGAAGAGCCTGTTAGCTCAGGAGCAAAACACAGCTCCTAAGGCCAGGTGAATCCTCTCAGACCACCATACTTTGCAAGCATCATTAGGGAAATCTGCATGATGCACCTGCAGCTGGCATGGGGGTGTGCATGGGCACAGAGCTCTGGCACAGCTCATCCTGCTCATTCCTTCCTTCGTTCTCACTTGCTATGACACTCAGAATTTACTTTTCTGAGCAGGGGACTTGCCATTTTGTCATGGTAAATCTAACACTCCAGCGTGTGTATGTGCACAGACCTTGTCACAATCCCACGGTGCCAAACAACCAAAATTCAATCAGTAACACAAGCTCCTGACTCACACATCCACTCTGAAATCCTTGACAGCTACTCATGTTAACCAGGAATTTCAATTAGCTTAATTACGAAACTACAGGTGAAAATAAACATGTTCAGTCCTACATAGACTACGGCTGCTGGACGTTTCTCCCTCTCTCTGCGGGTACCCGCAGCCACAGCCGGAAACCCCAGTCCTTATCCTTCAAGGTGAACAAGGCACAGGGGCCAGGGCACCCCCCCCCGCAGATCAAAACCCATGGTGGGTGCTCGAGGCTGGCAGCAGGTTGCTACGGGCCGGGAGGCCCTGACCACCCCTGGACCTCAAGGTGCTGCTGCCTCTCGTCTTTAGGGGTGACACTGCCACACCGGGAGCGACACTCGCAGGCCCCGCTCGCGTTTCCTGGCCGTGCCGCAGGCTCTGCGCCTCAAGGACTATGGCCAAAACAAACAAAATTAAGACTCATAA
>VZSV01000304.1:160503-173083 GCA_013398735.1 Nothocercus julius
GGCGCCGCTCCCCGCGGCGGCTGGTGGCCATCTTAGTCCTCCTCCTCTGCCACCGTCGCGGTGCCGAGTACCCCCTCCCTGCCCGGCTGCCAGCTCTGCCTCCTCCTCCTTCTCCCTTCCTTCCTTCCTCCCTCCTTCCTTCCGTCCGTCCGTCCTTCCCTCCGCTCCTCCTTCTCCCGCCTGGCTGCAGCCGCCGCGCTGCCGCCTCAGGGCCGCGGCTGAAATGGCGGCTGCGGGGGGCGCCCGCCCCTCGCGGCCAGCGCGGTGCCCGCGGGCAGGTAACGCGCCTCTCCCCTCCGGCTGCGCCCTTGCTGCTGTTAATTATTAATCTTTTTCTTTTCGATTTTTTTTTAAAGGTCCTTGGGTTGGTTTCTGCCTCTTCCCTGCCGGAAAACCAGAGCCGCGGAGACCCCTCGAGCCCCGGGAAGCAGCTGCAGCCCCTTGTGCGCCATGAGCCACCTCAGCCCTCACCGCACTTAAAATAAAAATCCTCGTCGAAGTCCCCGGCGTTATGCGGCTTTAAAAGGTTGTCAAGCCCCAAGTGGAAAGGAGAAATGTTTCAGTTGAATAAATACAAGAATTCCTGTGCAGAGCAAAAAGAAGAAAAGGCAGGTAAATACAAGGACTTGAGAATCCTTGTTGGGTTTTGGGTTGTTTTCCGTACTTTTTTCCCCCTCAAGTGTTTCCTCAAGTTTTAAGGAAGCTATCTGCCAAATATCACAAGTGGTGTGGATAAAATATACTGTACATCAGTGCTGTCCAACCATGGGAAAACATTTTACCTCCCCAATCCCAGTGCGTAAGCATAAAGATGGTTATTCATTCTCTAACAAAGCGGGAAGGTCGCTTGAGTGTCCTGACATCTTAAGGACTCCTTTTTATCTGATACACAAATGTTATTACAACATGGAGCCAAGCTTCTGCTACTCAAGCAGTGTGAAGGTGTGTGCACATGTGTGTGACCTGTTACCCCACCGCCCCTTTTAAATAACTTCCAAACTCTCTTCTTCCAAGAACCAAGCTATTAACAAGCATTCACCTCCTAGCACTTGATTTCTTCCTTTCCTTAGAAAATTTCTGAAAAATCTTCACTGCAAAGGCTGAAAAACCCATTGGAAAAATCTGACTGAAAGGGCAAAAACTGCAATAAAAAATGCAAAGCATCTCTTCGGCTTGCATTTCATGGGCAAATAATTACAAGCAAGTAATGGGTAATTGCCTCTTGCCTCCGCTACAGAGTCTTATTAAATGGGAATTTTGCTGTACTTGAGGACAAAGGGAGTAAACGGCATTTGTCTTGTCCTCCTGTATGGCCTTTAGCATCAAATCTGTAAATCTACTTACATTTATATTCAGCGTTGCACCGCTGTTCAGTCAGCATTGGAAATCATCCCAATTCTGTGCAGGTGGAGAAGGGGACCCATAAGACTCATGGATGTCTAGGGTGAAGTCTAGAAGCTGATTGAGCTGCTAAGACGACCAAACCGGCACTTGCTACAGACAAAGGTAAATTTCCAAGCAGATAGAAATTGGAGGGAAGAAAAAAAAAAAAAATGTTAAAGCAAACCCACCCTTCTCCTTCATTGGAAAACAAAATAAGCAAGCATGGGCTAATAGCCTCCATGTCTACAGTACAACCTGTCATTTACCTGTTGTAAGCATTTTCTTCACACATCCCCCAATTCCTATATTGTCTGGATTCCTTTATTTAGCCCAACTCATGAGAACAGCCTGCCCTATAATTTGGGTTGGATTGCAGGCCACTGGACCTTAGCAGTACATATGTTATTTCTTGTGCAGGATAACAAATGAACAGTAGGCACAGAAAGAGAAAGTATGCACATGTCCATTGTGCTGCTATAACAGCAACTGCACTATAATCAGTGGCCAAAGCCCTTAGACACTTGGTGTTCTTCTGTACCTAAAAAAAGCACCCTGAATCTTATGCCATGTGCTGCTTCTGTTTTCTCCTTTCTTACTAAATGCCTATGTTTTCCCACTTTTTGGGCATGGATAGTATTTTAGCAATCTTTATCCCAACTACTTTCTTTCTAACCAGCCCCTTCCTGCATAGCATGTTAATGGAGATACTTGTCACTGCCTGCTATGAAAAAAAAGGGTTTCGCACAACTATGGCTAGAGGGAAACAGAATAGGAATAGAAAATGAGGAAGGTCAAAACATGAAATAGTGGATTTGTTTGGCGGGGAGGGATGTCTTTGGAGGAAACTGTTACCATAACATTGGATATACATGACGGTATGAAGATATACACTCATATAAAAAGTGGGTATATCTAGTTAGTCTATCAAATACCAGACCAAAGCAATTTTTCCATTAAGGGAGAGCCAAGCTCAAATTTGGAGGAGACCTTTGGGGCTACAAAGCAACCAAGGGCTATGTCTCAGTGCATGTGAAGTTAACATGCATACTTCCTTGCCAGCTAGAATTTTAATAGTTCCTTTCTCCTTAATGATTATAGTATATCAATTGAGTAGCAAAACAAAACCCGGCCCACTACAAGATAGAATTTTGCATTTTGGGGCATAATTTCATCCTGGAGCACAGGGAAGGGAGGATCACTGATTTAATCGACTTGTTCCTACAATAATTTTGCTTACTAAGCAAGATACATTCTGTATATAGTACATAGCAGTTGCATATTACAAAGCAAACAAGTCTTCACTCTGTAATTTATGTGTAGGAGGATACTTGTATCTTTTGTATGTAAAGGATTAACAAGATCTCTTCTAGACAGGTAGATCAAATCAAAGCTTATAGATATGGTGCTGCTCCTAACTCTTTGTTGGGAGAAGCAAATTTAGTGGGAAATCACAAAATTCCTCCAGAATAGCAATGGGAGTTGCATGGACAGCTGTATGTATTTTGCTGCATGCCAAATTATATTGCTTTTTTTCTCCTTGTGCAGTCAATGTTCATTGCATTCCTATTTATAGTCTCTATATTTTGGTGAGCTGTCACAGATCCAAAATAAATAATGGCAAGCAGTAACGATCCATACTGCATGATACCAGAGACTCCTTATACCTTCTCAGTGTCTCCCCTCCTCATCATGGATAACTGCTGGTATTTCTCAGAGAAAGTGCTAGTTAGTAATTACACTGCTATAATTAGACAAAAGAAAGTATTTACAGTTTTTTTTTTCTATTTTGCAAAGCAACCGTATACAACAGATTAGATTATCGTCTTTACTGATCAAAGATCTATTTAAAATTCTTTGCCTCCTTTGATATAAGGCAAGGAAAGTAGAATACAACTGCTTTTAACTGGCGAAATTCTGCTCACCTTCAGTGAGATTTCAGCACACTTCTACTGCATTTATTTTGCACTTCTTGGGCAGTGAAAGTAGACCTATATGGTTTCCATGTGTTAGCCCGTACTGACAGGCAAATCCAAACCTGGAAAGAGATTACCATGAGAAAATAAAATTGAAGGGATTTTAGACTTTTTTCATTAGAAGGTTTACACCAGGAGAAAATAGCCCTGTTTCCTAAACTCAGGCAGCCTACCATTTTCATCATACTATATTCATATTATTTCATTTGAGAAGTGTTCTTCTCTCCCTCCTGCTCATTTATGGATTTTTTTTTGTTATTAAATGAGAGGAGGAAGGGTGGGGTTGAACAAAATTACGTGTCTCTTCCCTGTCCTATGAGACTCCGGTTGAATTTGGCTGAAATTTAAAAAATAAAAATAAGAACAAGCCCTTCTCGCATACATTGTTCAGAAAAATAACTGGCTGCCTCTCAAGAATAAATTAATTCTCAAATACTCTACCATTGAGCTCAGAATGTCCTTAAAGCAGTATTGGAGTCACCACAGTAGGAACATCAGCATCACAGTGGAGTGAGAGGAGAAGAAATTAAAACACAGGGCTACTCCTCCTTTACCCGTGGGGCCCAGCAGTCCACCCCATTTTGGCTAACTAGCCTTTCTTCTACTGTCAGCTCATGACGTTAGTCACATAGTTCTGACAAACACATTTGCATCTCTGCAGTGCAGGTTCAGAGTTCCAAGGTACATTATTAGTGAATAGTGTTTGTTTTATCTGAATATAATGCTCACTGCTTTTTTCTTTTTTTTCAATAACAGAAAGCACTGATAAAGTCAGGTTGGATTCATAACCAAGGGCCTGAGGAAGAGGGGGAAGAGAACAGGGAACTGTGTGACTACAGAATTCCCATCCCATAAAGTTTTAGTCTGTATCCATACCTAATTTACATTGCAAAGTTAAATAGTTTAGTGGTAACTACCTTTAGTTACCACTCTCGTCTCAGATTATTTGCACAGACCAGAGCTCCCTCCACAGAGTTTAGAAGTCTAGGAATACGTAACTGGTGTACAATGAGTATATTATTACAAGATTTGGAGAATAAAACGTTGATAGCAATTAAAACACATGCAAAACTTGCTTGTAAACAGGAAGACCTTATATTGTGCAGGAAACATCATGCATGCTTGTGTATGGCAAAGAGCAGGTGATTAAAAGCAAATAAGCTGCGTGCTACTTAACATTTGGAGCATGTGGAAAATCTAGAGCTAGTGGCTATATCTATAGGAGGTAAATTTTGAGTGCTTCAGTGCTAATAATTCCTATTGAGTTTAAGACCTGCCCTGCCAAAAGTAAACCTCAGTTTCATGAGCCCAAAAGCATTGAGGCCATCTGAATATAACTCCACATGCACAACTGAAAACAGGAATAAGAGCAGAAGAGAGACAGGAAAAGACCTCAGCTGAGGTCTTTGTGGCTTACACAGCCACGAGGCCTGATAATGACTCCACAGGGAGCAATGCTGAGATGAGATCACACTTTGTGTGAGGGAAAATGCTGCCATCTGGTGCCTCTGGAAAAATAAGGGTTTGTCTCGAGTGCATCACTCGCATGGTTAGATGGAAGTCGATTCGGATCTAACAAAGTCCGTTAGATCTGAGAAGAACATATATGTTGTTTATGTTGAATTAGATATGCATTTTCACAGCAAAAGATTGCAAAATATTGTTTCAGTATTGCAACTATTTTATATATGTAGTATTCTACTGTGCATCAGAAAGACTCTAGAATCCATATATTGCATCTGATAAACAACCAAAGAGCTGCTTTTTAGTATCAGGTTTGGCAAAACAAACAAACAAAAAACCCCAGCAGAATATATACATTTCTGTTGCAAAAACAGTTTTGACCTCGATAAGCATTGGAGAAGTTCTAATGCCCAATATTTCAGCCTACCAGATGGTAGAATATAATTCAGTGAATGCACATGAGAGGTCTTGGAGGATACAGGACAAGAGAAAACCTTAAACACACTGTTCTTTTTTAGGATACTCCTTTTATACCAGCTTGTTTCTCAGGGTTGTTTATACAACCTCAGATGATGTGCCAAATATGTACTGAGAAACTGCACAGTGTTAGAATGAGGGAATATTATTTTTATCTGAGATCTGAGATATTTTTACTTTTTGAGGCTTTCAAGGAAAGTGATTGTGATTGCTTGAAGAGACTCATCAAACCCTATATTTGGAAAACAAAAACATAATCTATTTCTCAGTTTTAAACATAACAGTAATAATTGTAGCTCATTCTGTAAACTTACACTTGCTTGTTCCTTACCTGTGGCACAGGAAAAGTCGGGGGCTACATGTCAGCTTCCCACTGCAAGAAAAGTGAGGAATTTTTTTTTTTTTTTTTTTTTTAATAAACATCATTTTTGGAACAAAGCAGTCACCAAATCACTCACAGGCAATTCACTCTTCCAGTTAAATGAGCTCCTGCACCATATTCAGTTGCCCAGGAAGGTACTCCAATGCAAAAATGCCTTTTCTGAACAGCGTAGAGACAAGCAGTTTGCCAAAAAAATCTTCCAAAGGATTTATTATGCAACTCTGCATAGCATGAAGGACAAGAAACCTTTACAAGCCAAGGAAAAACAAATGCAAAACTATTTCATGGGGCTTTCTTGTAAAAACTGCCATAGTATGTACATTTGCAATTTGACAAAAGGATCTGATTTATGCAGATGCAAACTGAGCCCCTACTTGCAACCCAGCAAAACCTGTCACCACCCTTCTGTGAAAAAAAAGAAAGAGTTACTTAACGAGCTAGTTATATGAACAATATAATGCTGATGTTCAAAGGCTGTTCCAAAGCCTTACTGTTTCTGTGGTGAGAGAATTGTCTGCTTAATTCCTAGCCTTAAACTATTTATGGATACTTTATACACATTTGCTCCTAAAAAATCATCCAAAATGGAGCTAGATCCTCCTGTTACTAATGGTGCATGGAAAGAACTTGGAGTCCCTTGTGCTTGAGTGTAATTAGAATTGCTTGTGGATACAAAGAGAAAGTTTAGAGCTTTTGGATATGTACTTAGATTACTGTAGAGTAGGAGTAATTTCTCTGACAGTCCCTTGGCCTATGAACAAATCACCCAACTGAAAGTCTTTCTAATAATAGTAGTTATGTCACATAAAACTAATTTTAAGAAACAACAAAAAACACTTCTTGGTGCCTCTGGCAGCTTTGTTCACTGTTATCTAACAATTATATTGTCAATCTCCCTTCAAGTCGCAGTCTTGAAAGGACATTTTTTTATTGAGCATTAAAATACTTTATTAAAATATTTCCCACACATCCTCAGTCTCCAAGTAGAACAATTGCATGATGAAAGTGGATGCCAAAAGATTTGTTATTCACTTCATTTTTGACTGTTTCAAAAATAGATAGTGGTAATTTTGTATAGTAGATTGCTAGATGGCTAAGGGCTAAGTAAGTCTACTGAGGAATTTGTGTAAAAGGTAACAAGAAAGAGCCCAAGACTTGTCAGCAGGTTCAAATGGACTATATAGACTCTGCATCTCTCCTGGAACATTCTTTAGGAGTCTGCAGATTGTGAAAGGTGGAAAAAACACCAGGGTAAAATAAGCATGACATCCAGTGCCTAGAAGGGTGAAATTACAATGAAGGTGAGTTACAAAGATACCTGTGAGGTCTCAAGCCTATAAAAAACACAGCTTATCCCACCTCTAATCAGCCATTTCTTGGTGCTTTTCCTTTGACTGGATGCGTTAGTGTCCGAGTCCACTTTCCACACTTCCCTGCGATTTCATTGGAGCCCCCATTAGTTTTTCAAACTGTTCTAACTATCAATCCACAATTGCTGGACTCCACGATTGCAAACCCTCCATCACAGGTTTGAGAGCAAGATTTAATAAGAATTTAGGTTGTGCTCTCCCGCTGCAATTTAAACTTTTCGTGAATTTATACAGCCTGACATGGATAATACATATTAAAAACACTCTCTGTACATACAGTAGCAACGGTGCTGATTTAAGTGTATAAAAATGACACTTTTCCTCAACCGCACGGGGAAGGAAGTAAGCCTGTAAATAGAAAAAGGAAACTCCCAGGTTTATATGCTCTTGACCTTGTTTGCTTTTGTCATTTTGGCAGAGTGCTCAGCTAGCTTTTGAAAAAGAACTTTTTTTGATAGGTGAATTGAGTACTTATGTGGCTTGTTTCAGAACTTCTATTAAGAATAGCACATTCCTTAATGGGACAATTACCTGCAGCTCAGTAGCTGGATCTCAGCTTTTTTTTTTATACTCTTTATTTATATTTTCCATCAAAAAATACTGCCTAAAAGGATGGGTTCTTCTCT
The DNA here is from genome assembly GCA_013398735.1 of Nothocercus julius. Taxonomy (NCBI): domain Eukaryota; kingdom Metazoa; phylum Chordata; class Aves; order Tinamiformes; family Tinamidae; genus Nothocercus; species Nothocercus julius. Next base: position 168,179 of record VZSV01000304.1, read on the forward strand.
AAACACCTGATTGCAAGTGTCAGATGTGAAAAGTAGGCTTCTGAGAACAACAATGTGCCTCACCCCCAAAGCTGACAGTCCTAAGTTCTGAGGCAAAGGTGGTGCTAGAGGCTCAGTGTAACCCCCTTGGAAGATGTTAGCCCAGCCATGCGGGTCACTCATGATTTGAGTACTAGATGCATATTCACCCTGTCTGTACCTGTAAAAAATAACGTTGATTTGTTTTGTTGATAATTGATAAAATGTCTAAAAATAAGACTTGTCTAAAATGACAGAACTTTCCATGGATGGTTTTAGGCTTATTTTTAATCAACTTCTCTAAAAGCATGTGGACTCATATCAATATTCATTTTAATCCTGTCATCTGTTCCCCCTGCCTCCTCCTTCTCCCTTAAAACACCAGATACTTTTCTTTATTATTAATAATAATAAACTATTGTGTGAGGCTATTCAGAATTCAAGGGACCTCTGGCAGAAAACAGTCCTGAGTACTACACATTCACTATGACTGCATAAACTACCCTTGTCTCTCAAAACACAAAATGAGAATCTATGTAAAACAATCCCTCTGCAAACTCCTCCTGCTGGTATTGCTTCATATGTAGAGCAAATCTTCCATCTCAGCAAGTTAGCTTAATCTCCACATCACTTCCTCTTGTCCTCTCTGAAGAGATAAACCACAAATCCTGTGACTGGGTTGATTTCTGTTTTCAGGCTCAAATTAAAGGCAGGGGGATGTACTTTTGAAAGTAATGAATAGGAAAAAATACAGGTTGTCAAAACTGGCCAAAGACAGGGCAATTTGTATGAGATCCATGGTGTGAGAAACAGGAAAAGTAGTGGCCAGTAGAGCTTTAGAAATTTTCCATATCCAATTAATTGTAATATTCCGTATACGTGTTTAGTTTTCCAGAAGATACTACAGGAAGTAAATCAAGGTACAGGAGTAATTTCTATAACAAAAATAATGTATGTTGTATCTGATTCCTTTTAAAGGTTATTGAACTGGGCCTCTGAGAGCCACATTTGAACTATCCCTTCTCCCCATCACCTAAAGAGAGGTCATGCAAGGACGCATTTCTTCCCTCCTTGAAAAAAAGCCACAAACCACCTTTTTTGGAGCAGAGAACTGCCCTGCTGAGCTCTTCCAGCCACAGCAAAACAGGTAAGAAACAGTATTTATGGGAAGGATTGTAGCAGTAATTCTGTTCTACTGCATTTTAAAGAGGAGCCAATCTTTTGATGTCCCATGGCCACAACCATCCTGGTTAAGAGTTGTCTCATTTAGCCTCCTCTGTGATTTGCAACACAACATTACATTATCACATTGACTCAACTTCAAGATAAGGACTGCAGGAAAAAACATGCTGGACTTGAGCCTCAGTGATGCAGACTAACCAGTTACAAGTGCATATATTCTAATCCACACTCACCTGGAAATCCTAGCAAGTTCTCAGATGCTGGTTACAGAATTGAGAGTAAGGTTCCCATTTAAGTGGTCTTTGGTCCAGATTTTACTAAAACAAGAAGTGAAAAATAAAACTAAAATAAATAAAACAGGACTAGAGAATAGAATATGCTGAGCTCATAGGCTAGTTCCTTCTAAGCACCATATGCACAGTAGGTTAGCTGTATGAGATTAATTTGGGGGAATTTAACTTTTACAGATGATGCAGCCTTAAACCAAGAACCTTCTTTAATTAACTAACCTTTAAAGAACAACATAACTGTCAATTACAGCTTTTGTCATTTCCTCCATAAATGGAAAACATTTGAAAGGCTGAGGAAAAACAACACAGAAATCCTCAACTGACATTGGCTTTCATGTCTTCTTATACTATGGGCAAGTAATTACGTTTCTCTGACGTTTCTCCAGTAGAGAAATTTGAAATACAGGATGAAACTGCATTCTTAACAGGTCTTTATGGTATAGCCACACGTGCTGTGGAGGACTGGGTTATGTGACCTAGGAGTATCATTCCTTTCTATGTCCCTGTTGCACAAACTGCTGATCAGAGATACCTAAAATTGGAAGGTGACTCAATCTTCCCATCCAAAAATAATGTGGATATTTTCTGCATGAGTTGAAGCTCTAGCTTGCACCATGACAATAAACCCCTTTCTGAGCCACCCAAGGAGGATATCTACCACGTAGGAGTTTGCATCTCCATTCTAGAGGCTTACTGAGCAATTCACATTCTTCCCACGTACCACATTTCCACCATCTGCAGTTTTCACATGGTTTCCAGACGTCCCATTGCCATTAGCAGCCGTTTGTAAAGCGGCCCTCGGAGAGGGGCTTTCATCTTGTTTCCAGGGTGACGTCAACGTAACTGCATCGCATCCCTCAGCACACAAAAACACCACGTTCACCTCAGCATCTCGGCACCTTCTCCTTGCTAGCCAGAAAGAGAAATGTGAGCCAACCTCAGCTTACTTTAGTTGCAACAACCTGCTTGATTTCTAGTGCACAATCAAGGCCTGGTTTTCTGCCTTTTGCACCTCTGCTTTGCTTCCTTTGCCTTTCTTGGTAATCTACTGGGCATTTTCAGATCTGGCCTAGCAACAGCAGGAAACCCAGCACACCACACCTGGACAGACTTTCCCTAATGGTCTTCCACAGTAGCCCTGGCTCCCACTGCTCCTGCAGGTGCTGTGGGATTGGGAATACCTTGCTGCTGCTCCCAATGTCTAAAATGACAACTTTTCCGCATAGAAACAGTGCTTTGGCACAAGAGGAATTGCATTGGACAGGCTGCAAAGAGGACCTCAAGGTAGGCTGCAGAGGGAGGGAGCTGCTTTGAAGAGCTTGGCCTAGAGGAGGTCAGGTGGCTTGAAGAGAGTGTTCTATAGGTCTGAAAAGGACAGAAGTGGCCCAGAGAGGATCATTTGTTTGTTTGAATAGGTAAAACTGTACTGGCCTTGGACAAGAATGTTTCTGTTGGGAGACACTGTGTGCTTTTTCGGTCCAGACGTAGCTCACGAGTGCACACGAGCAATGCCAAGCGGTGGAATAGGTCTCATGTTGGCTAATATTACGTGACTATGTTCAGTGTTGCTCATCTCTCACCCTCTTCTCTCAGTCCCTGGGTGAAATATGTGGAAGGTTGCTTTTTGGCTAAATAACAAGGAGAAACAGGAGTATGGGTGAGTCAGGGGAGAAGTTCTGCCCAAATCTCAGGGAGACCTGTTTGATATTGTGAGAAGGGTGTGGAAGTGCTTCCCTTTTGTTCTGTTGCAGCATCTAGAGAAATTATAGACTTAGAACCTACTTGGTGTTTGAAATAGCTACTACCAGGAAATTATTCTCTTTTCTCAGGTTTCTTTTCCTCTCCCTGCTTCTGGCAGACCAACTAGTGTAGACATTCTACAATAATCTCTTAAATAACTTCATAAGTAGCTTCTTAAGGACTTGGTTTTTGTTTTAATGCCTAACAGTTAAGCATTTTTATGCAAATAGAATACATGGAGCTTATGCACAATAACAGCATTACACAGTTGCTTGAAAGTCATGGATTATTCTTTTGACTAGTGCAATGAATAAATGCCAGAGGTACTGTTTTCTTTCTGTGGGACCTTTCTAGTCTCCTTCAATGAGCCTTTCTATAGAGAAAAAGCACCATTTCCAAAGCAGCCTTATCTGAAGGTCACAAAAAGTACACATGGATCCTCTCCTTTCAGTCTGGCTTTTAGTAGCTTTATAATTATATTACATAATTATAATATAAAGGTTTTATAATTATATTATATAATTATAATATAAAGGCTCTCTAAGGCTTTATATTATAAGATAAACCTCTATCAATTGTTTGACAGAGAGTTAAGCTTAATCCTGACAACCCAGATTTATACTGCATTTTCCTAAAAAAAAAAGTTATTATAAGGATTATGACAATCTGGCTTAAACAAATGAGAAGTTGCACAGCATTTACAAGATTTAGTTGCTGTATTAATCCACAGAAAAGTTATAGTTTAGTCACAGTCTCCATTCTAAAAATACATTTGAGTACCACAGTCTAAGCAAACATAGTATTATGAACCCAACTGTATTTTCACTTAAATTTTAATTAAATTCAAACAGTAATATCACAGCCCTGATAAGGAACAAGTTAAAAACCCCTTACATTAACATCATCTTGTCCCCTGGAGTCTTGAGTGTTAGCTCAGGTTAATTATACCTAAGGAAATTATTTAAACATACTGATGTAAAGATTCTTACTTGACACCTTAAGGCAAGGAGAAGAGCAACTGAAAGCTTTCTGCTGCTTACAGTGCAACCTGCCTTACAGTTGCATTGTCTTCCTGTACTTGCCTGCATTAAATGAAATTTAAACACTTAAGGATTAGGCCATTAAAGCAACATTGCTCATTACAAAACTTCCTACCTGTCAGAACTTCCTCCAAGGAGGCCTTCAGGGTCCTCGTGCTCCAAATCTCTGTGGTTAGCAATGACAAGAAAACAAAGCATATATATGTATATGTGCCTTTATATTAGCCTGGATGCACAAAGTTACTGTAACCCTCAAATACGTAAGGCACATGGTTGGTTTGTACCAAAAATTACTAGTGATTCATACATAGCCCAAGAATAGCATGAGGTAAACTGCGGCAAGCTTCATGGCAGTACCAAATGCAGGGGGTTCAAATTCTTCCCTGCCTTGGTGAAAAGGAGTGTGGATGGGATGGGCAGTGGTGCTGGGACATGGAGAGCACAACGCAGGACAGCTTTCTGCCTGCTGCAGTGCTCAAAGGAAGGAGGGAGTGCACAGTTGTGCCTTCCCCCCTCCCCGGGCTGAATCAGTTAAAAACAGGTAACACCAACATGAGGCACTTCAGAAAAGCTCCCCCCTCCGCCCCAGCCACCCCTCCACATACACACAGAGCCACCCCCCAAACACACAAACA
>VZSV01000304.1:173295-199019 GCA_013398735.1 Nothocercus julius
ACACCACCACACTGCCCTACGCACCCAGCCACCACCACACATCCAGCTGCCCCCCCCACACACGACCACCTCCCTGCCACATGCACACACGTATAACCACCACCAACCACATACACTCCGAGCCACAGACAGACACACCCACACCCACCAGCACACACACCTCCACACCCAGCTACCACCACATGTCCCCACAGGAGTCTCAGGCGTGACCTTATCGCTCTCCACAATGCTCTCAACAGCACTAGGACAGGCTGCCCAGGGAAGTGGTGGAGTCACCGTCTCTGGCAGTGTTCAGAGAAAGTGCAAGTGAGGGACTCAGGGACATGGTTTAGCACGTATGGTGTTGAGGGCCTTATGGTTGGACTAGATCTCAAAGGTCTTTTCCAACCATAATGATTTAATGATTCTACAGCCGCCGCCACCACACACACAGACACCCCCCAAACACACACAGAGCCACCGCTGCACACACAGCCAACCCTCTCACACACCCTGCTACCAGTACCACACACACACAGAGCTACCCCACACCCCTACATACAGCCACCGTCACACCCACACATACACTGCCACGACCACACACCTCCACAGTCACTGCAACACACCCCCCAACACACACAGCCACTGCCACCTCCCCACACACACAGAGCAACTGCCACACGCACGCCCACACCCAGCCGCCACCACCACACACACACACTCCTCCACTCACACACAACCCCCACACACAGCCACTGCCACACACACACACCCACACCCAGCCACTGCTGCCACAAGCACACACAGCCACTGCCACCAAGCACACACCCTCACACAGAGCCACCATTGCCACACACCCCCACAGGAGGCTCGGCGTGACCTTACTGCTCTCTACAACTACCTGAAAAGAGGCTGTAGTGAGACAGGGGTCCATCTGCCCAAACCAACACACATACCCAGCCATCCTCAAAACACACACGGCCACTGCCACACTTGCCCCCACCCACAGCCACCCACACAGAGCCACCGCCGCACGCACACAGCCCCCCATGGCCACCCAGCCCCAGCTACATGCGCACACACAAACCACACTCCGTATAGATTTTTTGTTCAAGACCCTTTCAAAAGGGAAAGGAGGAGGCAGGTACAAAAGTGATAGAACGGCTCTCAGTTCAGTCTGTTCTGCAAAGGAGTTTCTAGCCCAAGAGCATTGAAACAGCAGGGATTCTTTTCCCCTTCGGGAGCATCCAGCTGCCACCAACCAAACCAAACAAGTATCAACCAGCAGAATTTGCCTGAAGTTACCGTTATTGTGCGACTGTGCTTTATCCTTGCGATACGGACATGCCCAACCTCTATACACATGCAAGCGGCTATGGAGTGCACAGAAGGACCTTATCTGCGTTACACAAATGCTTTCTTCTCAACTTTGGTGGGATGGGAATTTCTACAGATTGTAAATAAATAAAAAATATATATATATCTCATCCTAGAGACTTACAACTTCTAATCTTCTGGTTAGAGACAATTGCATCTGCACTAGACCAGCAGGCCCACTATGCACCAACCTTCACAGAAAGAAGTTCATAAGCAAGTATTTTTCTTCCTCTATCCTGTGGTTTCTGTCCAAAAGCCAAAAGGAAATAATGTGTTAGTTTTATATCCAAAAGGATGAAACTGTTTACCTAGAAGTTTTTTTTTTTTTTTTTTTTTTTTTTAAAAAAAAAGAACCAAGAAGAAAAGTACCACATTCTCTTCTAGCCAGAAGGTTTGGAGAGCATCATCCTTGGTTTTATAACAGGGTTAAATGTGTTGACACCAACTGCCTTGTGCCATTTTGCTACCGCTACAGCAAAATCACAGTTACCTACTGAGTTCCACAGTGATTTATAAGATTAGAAAAGACCCTTTTGTTGATTTTTTAGCACAGCAGAGGTTTGTATCCCACCATCCCACTTGTATTCTTCAATTGAAGGGCTCCTATGAACATCAATCTCCTGGACTCTGTTACAGAGAGAAGAGCTGTTTCCCTGGGGCTCACAAATGTTTGCAAATGTGCAATGGGAATTCATACTGGTTGTGCTACAACTATAACTTGCTAATTAACAATAAAGCAGGGGAAGGTCAATACTTACATTCCACTTTTGAAAATATATTTGATGTTAGAAGACACTAGGATGGACACCAGCTTGGAAGACAAAACAAAATCCTCACCTCCATTTACTTCAGTAAGAGGCATTCCTTGTTTTTAGAATTTAACAATAAGCATCGAAGTTTCCAGCTGCTAACTTAAGAAGGTGCCTTCTCTGAAGCACCTGGTTCTTCCAAGCATCACAAAAATCATTCACTGGCTGGATTATCCTGAACCCCCTGCATACCAGTGGATTTCCAGCCCTGGGGAAAAATGAGGAGGCTATGCAGGAGTAGAGCTGTGACCAGCCAAATGCATCCTTCTCACCCAGCACTGTGGCCACTGTGCTGCTGCTGGCTGCCCCCTTGGGAACTTCCCAAAGGGGCCCCACAGCAGAGCCACATCCTCACTGCAGGAAAACTGGTCTCTGCAGAGCAAATGCTGGAGGTCTCAAGGAGCAAAGGGTGGGCACCAACCAGGGTGGCGGCTCAGGAGCTCCCCAAGGAGCACACAATTGGGTGGGGGCCCTGCAGCCCAGGTGACTCACAGCACTGCTGCAAGCAGCCTCCTCGGGCAGCTCTCTTTATCGATTCTGATTTGCTGCATGTGGCCCCAAGGCTGCAGCTCAAGTGGGCTCAGGTTTTTTGAGGGAAGCAATCAAGAAATATGTATTCTCAGTCAAGAAAAATGCGCTCTCAATCAAGAAAAATATACAACAGGTGGCCCAAGCAACGAGGAGGCTAATTGTCCACATCAGGAAATCGTATTTCCCCTAATCAAACAACTAACTTAAAAAAATTGACTGTTAGAATAAAATAGTACAAGCTTATTTGTTTGTATACCTGGCCCAGGTCAGTGTGGGAAATAAAAATTTGCATAAATTTGCATAAATTTACATAAATTTACATATATCACTGTAGCTGGGCTGGTGGAAAGTTTTACTAAAAAAAAATGAATAGAGAAGGTTAAGTACACATTATTAGAAGTTGAGTAAAAACATTGACTTTCAACTAGCTTCAAGTGTCCTACTCCACGTTTTGCAAACCTAGTAGATCAGAGCTCCCGAAGCCAGTTCTTGCAATCCCCACGGGTCTCCTGCCTTAGTGGCTCCCCTCCAATGTAAATTCCTACTTTGTCCTGCTTGTGCCAGCAGGCGGTCACCCAGCAAGCTGCACACAGGCCTCAGTGGAGAACAGGCAAATCCAGAAGTCTTGTCTTTGAAAAGACCTTAGCCTTGGTGTAGTTACTTTGGTCTCAGTGTCTCTATATTCCAACCGTGCCACGTTTCTTCAAATCCAGGTTGGGAAATGGCCTCACAAAGGGGAACTCTCCCTAAACAACTGCTCTGGGAAGCTTTTTGCTGCTAGGGGTTGTGTGGGAGTCACCTCAAGCAGCCAGCAGGCCTGCCGAGAGGGACAAGCACCTCCCAAATTTAACTGAAGTACAACACAGACAGTCTGCATGGCTTCTTTGGAAGGTCCAAGGAGTGTTTTCCTCATCAAAACCAAAGGAGGAGTTCTCGCTCCCAGTGGCCACATGGTTGTGGTCCAGCCATCCCAGCCCATGCGAGCGGAGTCTTGCAGGCGACCCAAGAGTCGCGTTGCGGTTGGATGAGGATGTGCCACAGAGTGAAAAAGGGAAACATTATTATACACGTCTGAGCACCATAAAAAAATGAGCTAAAGGGGCAACTCCTGTCAGTGCATCCCCTGTCGCCTTTCCTTCCCCTCTATTTCCTTTGCTTACGCACGGTCATAAACTCATGGGCAAGAACAAAAAGCAGTGGCAAAAATCTGTCAGCAACCTTGTTTTATTTGGGTCTGTGGGTAGAAAGGAAGCTGCACAGAGAGCAGGTCATTCACGGGCAACACACACAGTACTAGCAGCAAAGCCTAGGTTCTTCGTGCTGGTGGGCAATTTTGCAAACTCACTGTATGAACGAAGGGCGACGAAGAGAGAGATACAGAGATCATTATATCTGCTAATACACAAACTGTCAGCATCACCTCTTTTCAAACACGACTATCATGGAAACAGCATAGCACTAAAATTGCAGAATCGGTTTCAGTGGGTTGCTTCATACTACTGAATGGGGTTTCCTACAACAATGGATATTTTAATGGTACAGCTTTCTTTTTCTTTTTCTTTTCCTTCCCCCCCACCCCCATCAGGGCTATCACAGTCTCAAGCAGCACTTCCACGTCCCTGGCAAGGATAGCCCTTGTGCCTGCCTGGAAGGTGAAGCTCTTTGTGGAGTTAGATAACATACAGTGCATTGTCCCCGGTGCTCCCTAACACTGGCCAGCTGCTCGCGTTCTTGCCTAACAGAACCTCAAGCGGCTGTTGTGCACCAGATTTACGCTCCGGCCACGGCTTCCCCCACCCGAAGCGGGAGTTTGGCAGCGCCCGTGGTAGGAAGGCTGCAGGTGGGGTGGCAGGGTGCCCTCTGCGAGGGCCCACTGCTCCAGAACGGGCTTCTCTCCAGGGCCTGTCCTTCCCAGCGCCTCCATCCACACGGGGGGTGGCGGTGCGCAGGGACTGCAGGAGCTGGGAAGGGGAGAGGCGTCGGGCAGCCAGTCAAGGAGCAGGGTCACTGCACGTAGCACTCGCAGACACAATACTTTTTGGCTCATAAAACTCTTAGGGATATTGCTAGAAGGAACTTCATCCTTGAAATCTTCAAACTTATATTAGCAACCTCTGCATTTAATCCCATTTGAGTCAAATAAGCTCTTTTTAGAGCACAAGACTGTAGGATTGCAGTGTCAGTAGGGGTGAATATCTCTCTGTGTGAGCCGGGTAGGTGTTTGAGCAGATACCCTCTGAAACCCAGGTACGTGAGAAGCTAAAGTGTTGAGTTTATTTTAGTGAGCAAGGTTCCCCACACAGCTCTCGCCCTCCTGCGGCAGCTTCTCTCGCCGAAGCCACATTCAGGGCCTCATTTCACCAGGGCTTTTTTCAAACTGTGGCCAAGTTACTTTTTTCACCGGGATAGCAAATTTGTCCTATCTAATTGCAGCCCTTCTCAGATACGGGGACCCACCTACAACCGTGCTCTTTGCAGTGGCCCTTTACAAATTTGTCTCTTGCATCTCCCCTTTCAGGCTTCTCTTCCTCTGATTAACTCGCTGGCGTCACCCAGGCGTCCCCTCCTAGGGTGCAGGTTTAAAGCCCCCTCTCATCACGCTGCTTCCCTGAGGCAGCTCTAGCTTTGGTCTGGGTTTCCCATGCGGCACCAAGCTTGAATGCGGCCGAAGGAGCCCTCACGCTGCGGAGGAGGGTTATATTGCCCTTCATCATCCAGGCACGGCACTTTTACAAATATTTTCCTAATTTACGTTTCTTGCCAGGGGAGACTAAAGACAGCAAGAGCGGCAGGGCCTGGGGCGTTAGTGCTGCGTGGGTGAGGTTTGGAGCTGAGCTGCCCGGCCGCAAGCAGCAGGGGCCTCTAGTGGCACCCGGCCCTGCTTGGGCGCGTGGCCGGAGCCCGAACAGGCACTCGGGTCCTGCTGCCTCCGCAGAGGCGCTTCACAGTGTGTCTGGGGGAAAAGCAAAGCCTCTTTGTTTGGATTACAGAGGCTGCTTTGGTTAAAACCGTGTCAGAGAGGGACATGAACATGTGTTGCAGAGCCTGTGTTGACCACGGACTTTGCAATTAGGCTCATCTGGGAAAGCTGCTTTCAAGTGACACTCCCTTGCTATTTAAACTGTGGAAATTCCCTACTACTTCCCAACCTTTTTTGGTGTTGTCAGCCAGGTTTACAGAATAAAGTACCATTTTTTCCAGTGATCCAGGGCAGAGGGGTGAATGCAGATGCAAACCCCTGCTGTTGCAGGGAGTTAGTGACACAGGTGGAGAGGCACATGGTTTGTCACCCTCCAGTTTGGTGGTGCAGCAGTGCCTGTTTGGCTCAGGTGTAAGTGAGGGCAAAACGTGGGAGCAAAGCAACTTTAGTGCAAGTGTGTATGTGTGTGTAGGGGGGCAAGATTAACCCCAAGGGGCGCATCAAGAAAAGGGTACCCACAATCAAGCAAAGAGACTCAATGTAAACATTACTTAGTTCTTTGTATGAAGTTTCTTCTTCAGAACAAACGCAAGTCCACTGGCCCCACGTCCGCCTGCAGTGGGATAGGCCCATCTCGCTGGGCCGTCTGCCGCCTGGCTCTGGAGGCTGTTTTGGTGGAGCCGGCCAGAGCGTAGGTCTGGGCCAGACTTCTGCCCCCGCCGCTGAGACGCCCCGTGCCCGGTGCGATGGTGTCTCAAGGCAGGAGCGAGGCTCAAGCACGCCGAGCCGCGCACGCCCTTGCAGTGCACACACGCACACCAGTGATTAACCGTACGGGGGCGGTTCATCCAAGCCCCGCTCGGGCACGTGGGGCTCTCGCTGTGTTTTCCTTCGAGGTGTGCACAATTCTGGCCAGGTAGCACAAGGGCTGAGTTTCCTGCGACCAAAGAAAGCGCCGGCCCCTTGTGGCAGATGTGAGAACATCCCCTCCTGCTCTAAGGGTGCACGGCCTTCGCTTAAACCTTGAGGCCCCTTCGAGACACGAGCAGCTGCCACCCCATTTGCCCTCAGCACCTCTGCAAAGGCACCAGTTTAAGACCCACCCCGAGCAGCACCGGAGCAGCCCAGCGATTTGTGACAGTTTTGCTGTCGGCTTTGGGTGGGGGCTGCTCAAAGCTGCCTGGGAAGGAAGAGCTGCAAAAAGGAAGGCTAGAAACCAAGTCAGGCTTCATCTTGCATTTCAGATGACTTATAGAAAGCCCTGGTTATGTGCAAGAGTGGCAATTAAGCAGGGCTAATATTTTACAGCTTTATCTCACTCAGATTACATTGGCATTTTGCACTCGTGTGTGCAGGAGAAGCCTGTGCCTGCCGAAATGCTACCTGTGTTCTAGGAATATCCCCCCTCTCCCCCTTTCCCGTGGAGATCAGAATGTGTCACTGTGCCTTGTGCAGCCAGCAGCGAGATTCTGAATTCAGGCTGGGAAACAGGCAATGAACGAATGGTGACGTGAGCAGTAACAGGCAGCAGGACCCGGTTGTGGGTGTCGCCTGACCTGCAGCCTGTTTCTGGAGCTGTTAGCCGGAAGGCTGTAGCTCCCTTCACGGGGAAAGCGTCACCGCTTGAAGTTTCCAAAGTGCGCAGCTGAATTCCCATTCTGTATTGCAGGAATTATTTCCAAAAAGGGGGTGTATTAGCACATTTGCTAGGTGCCAGTAAGAGGCTGCACCAAGGGACTCTGCACCACAAGGCTGGAAAGCTTTGGGTCTGTTGTAGACCAAAACTGCCTCTTTCTTCGCAACAGCCCAAAGCATTAGCTGGGTAGCAGGAGAAAATTCATCACCTTATTCCCCTTTTTTTCCCCTGAAAAGGAGGAAACAGTGGCAGGGATGCCCCCTCTGTGCCCCTCCACTATTTCCTAAGGCCAGAGGGGATGCACAGTGTCCTGCCCTGGGGAGGGGGCAGCAGCAGCGCTTGGCGGACACCAGTCCTCAATGTCACTGAGAAACCAGGTGCATCTTGACATGCACAGTGACACCCTGAGGGTGCAACCTGCAGGAATTTACTAACTGCGTGAAGAATAAAATAAATGCAACTTGGAGTAACACAATATCATAGATTTTTATTAAGAATTCTCCACCCATGTATATGCTATAGGAAATAAATACAAATAAGCCAAAAAGAAGAGGATTTTCTTTCCCAGTTTTATTTTCACAATGCTTGCTTCAATGAAAGATTGAAACCATCAAAGTAAAACAGATATTATATACTAAGATCATTTACAATATTTACAGAATATACATATTTTGCTCAACAGGCAGTTACAGCAACTTGGAACAGAAGTGCAAGTGAAAAGCAGCCCTGGTTGTAAAGTTCAACTTCCCTGTTGCTCCTGTTGTCTGTATGAACTAGGAGTGAGTGGTAAATTCATTTCATAGCAAGCAAGAGCAGTTGTCACCTCGCAGTGAGCGAGTCCTGCTGAGTTTTTACTTATACCTAAACCTAACCCAGCAGGAACCTATTACTCTTTCAAGGGAAGAAAGGAAAAGAAAAAAAAAAAAAAAAGATTAATGGCTTCAGAAGTGATTGTTTTTATTAATTTCTAACTTTGACCGGCAGAACCTTTCATTTGTCCTATTTACTGTGCAAATAGACAGCAATTAAATTCAAATGCTCCATTGTACTAAATGCTAAAATATATTTTCACTTCCTTATTATACATGCTATAAAATTACACTAAAAAGTTCAAGTTTTAGGAGTAACAATTGCCTATTTATATTATATATAATTTTTTACACACAGGATAAAGATACACCCAACTCCATTTTGGTTTGTTTGTTTAAACAGAAGTGCCTGCAGAAGTCCCGCACGTAACCACAGCCTTATCTGCTGTCTTCTCCGTGTACGTTAGTGTGAGGCACAGGCCCCTGTCTCCCCTCCCTGCTTGTTACAGCAGCGCTGCTTGTGCTGCCCCTCCTGGCCGCGCTGCCCCTTGATGCAGAGGCCAAAACTCGAGTCCCCGCCAGTTAACAAGTGCAAGGGCCCACGCGGCCGCGGGGCCACTGCCATCGTGTAGAGCTCACACTATTATTCCAAGTGCTCCTTCAGTGCAGAGCCACCCGCTCCGAGGAGGTCGCAGCGGGAACCCCATTACTGTGACTGTGTCAGATGCCCCCGGGCAGCAGGAGTTCCCTACAGCTGCATTTCCCTTACAGGACAACGCCTGGGACTGCTTTTCTGCACGCAGGCCGTACACACAGGACCTGGCCGAAGTGCAAAACAGAAGGTGCAGCGGCCTCGGGGCCTCGTCACATGTAAACAAACCCAGCCCTGGTGTGACAGACCCAACTCGTCACCTGCCCTAGTGATTTTCTCCATGGTTTCCCCCCACTTCATGTAGCACCAACCATTTAAGACTTTCACCTTTAACATATATATCATATATATAAGCATTAATTTATATATATATCTATATATACACATACACACACGCCCTTCTCCACATAAACATACGCAGCATCAATATGTTCATTGTAAGGAGGCTACAAGTAGGTTGGAGAAATTAAATTGTACCACTTCACAGCACACCAGAATAAAATTTGGACATTTGTGCTTCTTGTTCATAAAAGTAATTTTCATTATTTCAAAAAAAAAAAGAAAAAAACCCAAGAAGTTCATATTTTAATTTGCATTAAGGTATGTCACATGATGAAAAAAGTTAGAAAGCAGCTATGTTTGAGAACTGAAGAACATCAAATTTCCTCTCATTTGTTCCACAAAGTCTACGGAATAGCTGCCTCCCATACAAATTCTGCATTCCCACTCCCATACTGCTGCCCAGGCTTGCTCGAGGGTCTTGCACGTCTTATAAATGGCCACGCACCAAAGAATCAGGCATCCCATCTTGCACAGTGCACGCTCACCACCTCAACGGTTGCCCCCTTCAGTGAATAACATATCAATAAAATAGCACTTAAACCTCACTTTTAACCCAGGACTTCAAAGTGCTTTGAAAAATACCTATCTGCACGTTCGGGAAGAGGCACGAGGAACTGGGCTTCAATCAGCGCCCCCATGGAAACCAAGAACCAAACTAAGTTTCCTGGGTGGCAAAAGTGTCTGATTGCCCCGTCTCGTCGGGTGGGCTCCGCTCGTGGACACACACACACTTGCTCACAACCCAGAACACGAAGCAGAAAACAGCAGCTCCAGGTAGCTCAAGTGTGAAGACACGTCTCCCTCAGAAGCAAGAAATGGTTTCGTAAGAAAAGCCATTTAATTAAAAACTGAGCTGAGTTTAAACCTTCATAGTAAATGAGTAAATATTTTAAGTCAGGCTTTGCCTAGTTGTAAGTACTGCTTTGAGCAGGCAAAAAAAGTTATTTGCTGTCAAATTATATGGCACACTTCAGTGTGCATTTTAGACCAAACAAGCATTGCTAGGACATGTAGGGCAGAATTGACTGAAAACAAAAGCTGCATCAAGGAAATTTCATTAAAATCTGTTATATAAATATCTCCATGACAGTACAGTCTTACTGCTTCCACATGTTAGTAGTTCTAATCCTAGACAATTTCAAATAAATTGTGTTTTTGCTTTTTTGCTTGTTTTAAAATGAAGCCTGTCAAGCTGGGTGCTGTAGGAAGACTGATGCCATTCATTTTATTTCCTGAAACACATCGAAACTGTACGGTTATTTTGCAAGCATTTTGGCTATGTTAGGAGTATCAGCTCTCCTGTGCTCTTGCACGAAGTCACAGATCTCACGCTGATTGCGGGAAGGAAGCACCCAGCTGCCGCAGCCCGCGGGCTGCTCCTCCTGCGCTCACCAGCGTCGCGCACGTTCACGACGCGATTCCCCCCACGTCTCTGGAACGGCGTCTTCTTACAGACCCCCATTCCGACCAGTTATCCTCTCAGGGAGGGCTGCAGGATCCCTTTTTCAACCAGATGAGATTTCAGAGTCTTATAGACATCTAATTGCTGCTCTGGCTGAAGGATCAGTAGTTGCTTCAACAGTTTGCTGGGATTTGGACCCCTATCAATTAAAAAAAAAAAAAAATCTATTAGTAATGGTTCTAAAGAAAGTTTTAGAGAGCTTTTACATTTTCTCTTGCTGCCCAAACACTTTCTTCCCTTTTTTGGGGGCTCCACAATAGAGCTTTGCTTAGTCTAATCATCTCCTCAAGATGCTCAAGCAGTTTAGCAAGCACCGCTGTGAAAACACCCTCTCTAGCTGAATCTGAACACAAGCAGAAAAGCACTTCTCGTGTTTGCTGCCCGTGGAGATACTAGAAGGTTTAGGACAAACAGAAGCTTCACTGATTCAGTCTTTGTCACTGAAATCACATTATTCATAAAAAGATTTTTTTTTTTTTTTAAGTATCTGTTGCAAGATAAGCTGTGTATTGCCAAAATAAACATAAAGTTTACCAGGTCGGATAAGAAACCCAACAATTTAACCAAGACTTTCTAAATAACAAAATGTTCAGCTTCACTTTCAGTTAGCCATTACATGCAATTAGTCATACACACATGTGTAGATGAAGCCTTTAAGTTTGGCTGAATATGAGGCAAATAATCTGTAGTCAATTCAGCAGCTAATAATTATTTACCCATATGCATTTATAAAAATTAAGGGCATTTATGACTTCTGATACCTCCTGCCCCAAGGAACTCAAGCAATCAGCTCCAATACAACTATCACTCTAACGATTTCTTCTTAAAAGTTGGTGTGGTCCAGGGAAGATGGGCGATATTTTCAACAAGTTGTGTCCTCTCTTTAATCATAATGTCTCAGTCTTATACAGAAAGGTAATTAATAGTTCTGCAAATCAGATTTTTAGAAACAACCATTGCTAGGCCAACGGTACAGGACACGCGTGAGAAGTTTGATACAGCTCCGAGAAAGGTGTAAGCAGTTTGGATCGCAAAAGGCCCGTACGTACCGTATGAAACTGGTGATGTAGACGTGAACAAAAGTGGCCATGAGGTACTGGCAGTCGAAGCGATCCATGATCCCGCCATGCCCAGGGATCGTGTCAGCAAAATCCTTTCGGGGGTGGGGAAGGGGGGGGGGAAAGAAAGTCACAGTAAGTGCTGGCAGGGAGCGGCAGCGGCGCACGGGGCCCCAGCGCAGCCATTGCCGCGTGTGCCCGGCCCGCACCAGCTCCAGCCCCGGGCCCAGAGGCTGCAGCTGCAAGGGCGAGCGCGAGGCCAGAAGAAGAGGGTCGAGGCACGAAGGGACCTGGCCACAGTGCCACCAGGAGAGCAGCAGGTCTGCGGGCGGCCTTGCCAGGACCCGCTGCGGGCGCGTGCGGCTACAGGAAGCAGCAAACCTCCGCAGGGGCTGCACCTGTTTCGTGCCTACGCAGCGCCAAGCTACTTCAGCACTGCCATTGCTCGGTCCTCCTCGGGGGCTGCTGCGGAAGGGTTATCCCCGCCAACACGTACTTGCAAGAGAAGTGGCAACCTGAGAACTCTTTTTGCTGTTTAGCACTCTCTTTGAAAATTGCATTGCCAATTCACCTGCCTGCTTTTCATTGACCTTCTGGCAAACATCATTCAAAAGCATGAAACAGGCATGCAATATAAATACACCTAACCAAAACTCGGTAGGGAAAAAATATTTATCACTTCAAAAAAATTTCTGATGCAAACTAGACTCAAAAGACCATATTTATGCTACCCAAGATTGCCCTTGAAGTAGCTCTACCAACAAAACCAGCATTACGTATCCCTTCCCTCATCCCTGTTCCTTTGTGGACTCTCTCAGTAAAGTCCTGTCTTTAGTCACACGAGGAGAATGTTTATCTTCCTGCCAACAAGCCCTGCACTCGTGACACCCATTGCAGCTCTTTCAGCAGCACTTTTCCCCTCCAAAAGCCCTCCCCGACACCCAGATTTCTCTGC
Source organism: Nothocercus julius (assembly GCA_013398735.1). NCBI lineage: Eukaryota > Metazoa > Chordata > Aves > Tinamiformes > Tinamidae > Nothocercus > Nothocercus julius. Next base: position 185,826 of record VZSV01000304.1, read on the forward strand.
TGCTCTGGCAGGGCAACGTGTAAGGCTGCAGGCAGCGAAGTGTCGGGCAAGCCCCGCGGAGCAGCACGAGTGTCGAGGACACACGGGGTGCAAGGGCGCAAGCAGGAGCACCCGTAAGGAAGAGCAGTGCAGAGCGGCGTACACGGGCCTCCCTGCAAAGCACGTGCCAAAGCTGGTGGACACAGGGAGCACCGACAGCTAGCCACAGGATAAAAACTGCAGCAAGGTGGGCAAATGTCTCATGCCTTCATGAGCCTGACACGTCACCATCTGCGTGTGACACCAATATGTTGGTACAAGACACGCAGCCAGCACTTGAAAGGAAAACTGTGATAAGCGACTGCCAGGTGGCTACAGGTCACCGTTCAGCTTAAAAAACTTGAGTAATATCACATCTTGTTTGCCTAAACCACTTGTGAGACATGACTTGGAAGAGTATCAATCAAAATATGAAAATAAAGCACTAAGTTGCCAACACTGAGTCCTACGGTGATTACACAGTTTCAAGAATAACACATAGAGACATGTGCTAAAACAAAGCCCTGCTACTCAAGCTAATAAAGAGCTTCAACATGTCATCTTACTAGGAAGACTATGCAATATCAATGCAATCAATAATCTCAACCCCCTACATAGCTCAAAGAGGACAAACAAAGCAAAAGCAGCTCCCAGGAAGGAGTACTCACCTTGATTTTGAAAGCTCTTTTAAATCCACTTGCAAAGAATCCTCCAAACGGGCCAATTAGAGAGGCAAACGTTGCCAAGGCAATGCTGTGCATCTGAAACGGGTACATGTTCACTGACTCCTACAAGGAAAACACCGAGCAAAGTATTTCAAAAGGTTCCAAGATTGCAGACGTTTTAGCGTAAGTACCTCAGCGCAGTGCTGCTACCCAGCAACATGGCCGTAAAGCTCCTGACTTTCCTCATACAGGGTAATTTATTTTAAAGAAAGGAAGAGTACAGATACATTGGAGGCTACTACTGAAGGCTTCCATTTATGGGAACAGCATGGAGTGTTCAGGGCTGCTGCAACAGTCCAACAGTCTGGATAAATGTTGTATTCTGCAGACAAGCTATTAGTTAAACAAATATATATATATATATTTCTCATCACGAGCTTTGTAACATACAGTGGGACTCTCAGCCTTCCCTTGCTCTGCTTATCCAGTTTCCGTCCTGGTGTCTTACATTTCCTGCAGAGAAAGGAACTGTCCACAATTTCCACAATTTCCTAGATAATTCTGAAGACTAAGTGGCCGAATGCTCCAAGCAAACTGTTCACCTTCATTCAACTCACTATCGCAGGCACTCAACTGCTCTCAAGAGGCAGAGACGAATTTATGATCCATTTCCCATACTGACACTTATACCATAATAGTAAGAAATGAAGAAATAGAAGCTTTGCCTCCATTAATACATTTTAACATATAAAGCTTTTAACAAAAAATATTAACATATAAATACTTTGAACATAGCATTTAAACATATACTGTTCCCTTCGTGTTGTCCACACACTTCAAGTTTGTTTTGATCTGTTAGGCACTTACAGAGAGGAAAGATGTCCCTGCCAGCAGGTACCTGCCTTCCTTCCTGACAGATTAGAAACAAGGTAGATAATGGGTGTTTTTTGCAACTTACCTTTGAGCACTTCTAAGGCAGCAACACTAAGTTCTGCCTTTGGGGCAAGGCTAAGGCCTCTTCCCTGAGCTGTAGTTGGGAATTCCCAAATCTTACACTCCATTTTGCATCATGGCCAACACGATTTATCTTTGCAAATACCTTGGGCCGCAATTTTGAGACAAGTTTGCTGGGGCTAACTAGTCATGTGGTCAAACAGAAAACTTGTTTTGACTTGGTGCATTAAGGTTATTTTGCCAGGAAAAACACAAGGCTCGACATTTCTTACACCAAGCAAGAAGTCTCCTAGACTGACACCCAGTTATATTTCTGAGAGAGAACATCAGCAGCTGAATAATGGAAAAAAAGGCCATTGCAGAAATAAGTGAATTGAAATTGACTTTTTTTTAAGTGGTAAAACTGATTTTGTCCTCAAAACTTCTCAGAGTTTGGCCAAATGGAGCCAACAGAGTATGGGAAAATATCATCTTTTTCTAGGGTTGAGTGGCACCTATTAAACTATCCTAGAGCTGGGTCACATTCTCTTCCCCTTGTCCTTTATTGAAAAGCACAGTATAGTTGGACAAAACAGGATGCTGCTCTTTGCTCAGTTCACATTATGAAAGTCTGTTTATTAAGTTTGTAGCTAAATCAGCAGCCCCACAACCTCAGTCCTCGGAACAACGATACACTCATTCGGGATGAACTAAGAGTTTGTTTAGATGTAACCTTGCTTTTAAGAAAAAGCAACCGCAGCCATTCTTTCCCTTTAGTCTTCAGTTTTTGCAAGTGACTACTACAACACCTACCTGAACCTGGGGCTTGTTATCGCAACCCTACGGACTTTTCCCATGAAATATTAAAGCTAAACATGGGTAATGCCCGCGGTCTTGCTCGGTGTTCTCTACTCATTCTCCATGCTGAACCCATAGACCCAGGACAGGAGGGACACAGAAGAGGAATTGCTACCAAGTGGGTTCTGTGTTCATCATCTCCTCTTTGCCCCACAGGAAAGGCTCTGAGAGACTGTTTAATTCCTGTTAGGCACCCTCTTCCTGGCCGAATTCCTCCAGAGTCTGTGACAAAATGACACGGAATTAGTGCCAAGACTCTTTTTCAGCCGACACAGAAGTGGTGGCAGAAGTTAACCTACAAGATGCTATTTGACGAAGAAATAAGTCCAGTCCAGTAGCTGCAAATGAGTGAAGTCCTCGGGGCCTGTTAACCTGCACCCGAAGAAACCTCTGCTACATTTAGCACAGCAGATACTGGCTGTTCTTGCAGCCAGTCCTTGCTGATTCCGTCCTTACCCTTTCAAACCTTCCCAGCATAAACCTTTCCTAAAAAAAGATTTAGCAAAAAGTTAGAACTGGGAAATACAGTTTCAGTATCAACTGAAGCCTTTTTGTTTCCTTACCCATCCCAACACAGCCTGAAGCAGCGGTGGCACCGAGTACGTCTTCATCTGGAAGAGCTCGGAAGGTTCACACTCCGTCACAAATCTGTTGGTCTCACTGTTATATTCCACCGGGCAAACGAAGTACTGATGTTGAGCCAAAAAATAGGAAAACTGAAAAGCAAAGGAAGAAGAGAAATACACGTTTGTTGTTAAAGTCAGAAGGAGGCTGCAAAGGATGGCTTGGACCCGTCAAGTCAAGGATACTGAAAAATCCCCACGATAACAGAGACGCTTCTCCAGGTTAGAGAAGGTCTCAACAAATCAGGCAAGCGTGGGCACTGAATACTTGAATCTCAGCTTGTTTTTCTTATTCATGTTTGCATTTACTTCCCATTTCTGCATTATAAATAAAAGAAATCCCAAAATATTAGCCACCCTCAATGACTTGTTATTCCTTTATAGTTTACTTTTCAAATACAATAAATTCTACTGGCCTTGATGCTAAGTTACAGCACTTACTTAATGTTGTTATTACTTAATGTTATTTTTTTGTAGGCACAACATCAGTTTAAACTACCTGCCTAAACCTACAGGTATCCTACCGAAAGGATTCATATCATGAGGTATATAACACAAAAATGCCATTTTAGAAAGAATGAACAATGCAATCAAATAGATGCAATTAAAAGATAAAGAAGCAACTAATAGATAAAATAATACTAGCAGTTAAGAGAGAAACTGTTTAAAGAAAATCCTTTGGTTACTTACAATAAATCCAAATACCACTGTAGAAAAGAAGCCTCCAATGAATCCTTCCCAGGTCTTTTTGGGAGACAACTAAGCAAAAAGAGACAACATAACTGCATCAATAAAGTGGTTTTTTATTTTATTTTTCTGGATCTCATTTACCAAAATTGATCTACTTGGGTTTTCAAAGGTATCTGTGAAATACCAAATGTCACCAGCTGAAGATCCATTTATGAATGTTTAGAAACGGCAGAAACTATTTTGTTTTTATCAACTATGTCTAATGTTCAATGTCAGTATTCCATAAATATATTGCTGGATAAATAAAGAAAATACTGTAAACTAAAGATGAAGTAAATACCTTGATTAATGGAGTTCTGCCAAAGAAGAAGCCAAAAATGTAAGCAGTAATATCATTGCAGATGACACTTGAAATGGGAACCAGAAACCTACACAGAAATATAGAGTTTTAGGAAAAAAAAAAAAAGTTGCCAAGGTTTAAATGCAGGACAGAGTAACTTAAAATTTATATAACAGCCTTCTTGTTTAGGAAATATTTATTTAAAAAAAATATAATGATATGTTCAACTAGTAGTTGCCCCATATGCAACATATTTATCTCTATTGTTTTTAATATTCAGCCAGTCAAGCCTGGTAGAGATCCACATTAATTCAAGGTATAATATCCGGTTTTGGCAAACGAACTGAAGCCTGAATGGGCTGACATTTTCTATCAGCCTTGACCGCTGACACTACCGTTATGAAGAAAGCAACAGAAGTAAATACATATTAATGTTATTGGTAACATCAAAGCAAGCTAATTCCTTATAGTGCAGTTCAGTGAAGTCTAAACAAAGGAAGTTTCTTGTCCTTTCCTTTTGCCTTAAATTAGTAGTTTGAGGCAACCCGCGTTAGCTTTCTTAATGCAAATCCCTGTTGCCTGAACGTGGACAGCATCTGAATTTGTTACCCAAGCCTGTCAGCTTCTCTTTTCCCCTTTCCAACGCCAAGATGGATTAATGAGCTAAGTTAGGTTCTTGTGACAATCTGCCTAACTGCCTGGTAGCTGAAATTAAAATAAAAAATAGTAAGCTGGCAAGGTTCAGGTTTTGGCACATAAGCAAAATTTCTATAGCGGAAAAAAAAATGTTAATATAAGAACCCTTGAACCTGGCCCAAGGTTTTGATTTGTCTTTCTAACTGTAAGCACATCTCCTCTGCAATAAGCTCCACAGTTACAAATACATCAGGAAAATAAGAAGGGGTACATCAAATATTATGCACTTGCAAAAACTCAGATTTTCTTCCATCTACTGGGTTTCTCAAGCAGTAATTTCAACTCTTTCTTTTCAAGTAAGGGGTGAGGAAATGTGCAGTGTGGTACACTTCTGAGACACTGAACTCCTCTTGCCTCCTCACAGTTGAATATAGCTGGATGCGGGCATTAAGATGACCAAACAACATCCAATTTTTTAACCTATAGATCATTCAAAGCAATTTGATTTGATCTTAACATACGGAATTAAGGGAAGCCCACAGTCAGAATTCTCCCTCTCTACAATACAAGTGTTGACTCAAAGACACTCCTGAAGGGGCAGGAAAGGGCTGCCTGGTATTATTTTAGCTGAATTCCATTTAAACAAGACAAGTGGTATAACACTGGCATTATATGACACTTTGCTTGCTAAAATTATCTCCGTTGCTTGCTGAAAGAAGCTCACATTTTTAAATGTATTGCGAGAAAAAAATCAGAGCTTTTGGATTTTTAAAATCTCTGTGAGGATGCAGTTTGCTTCCAGCCAGCCTTAAGGACCCCTATGAAAGAGCCCAAGCGACAGAGCACTGAGCAAACTGAAGCTCACAAATGATTCCCAGAGAACTGTGGGGTATCCAGGCATTTCAAAAATAAAAAAAAACCTATCTTTGCTTATACTTCTGTCTAACAAAATACTATGGAAAACTGCTCACGGTGCAGGCAAGCAACCCTAGGCCTTGCGGGTGCGTTAAGCAGTTGCCCTGTGCTCTCTGCACTGCTGGCAGCCAATTCTGCATCCTGCCCCTTGTCCTTCGCCTCCTTGTTCCCCATGCTCCCCCCGCGCTGGCGCGAACGCTCCTTTGCTTAGTGCCGATTTCACCGTTTTCACGGTTATTCACTGAGCTCATCTGCGTGTAAAAGCACCAACCTCGCAATGCAACACAACTGAGAAGCAGTTTAGTGCTGTCCCCTTACCAGATCATGCCTTCAAACAGATTTTGGATGACAAGATGAGATTGAGTTACAGTGATCAGCAAAGTGACATGAGTCCATGCGAACTGTTAACAACGCAACAACACAACAGTTAGTGAAAACACACATCAGTTCACCCTGCTCCCCACGGGTCCGGGCGGGCAGGCCAGCGCTAGGGAGGAGCCGGGGTGCCGGCGGCACGCACAGGCCGGCGCCAGGCAGCCACGTCCCAACACAAAACACTGACAAACTCGAGAAGTTTTTCCCCCCGCCCCATCATTTATCTTCACCTAGCATTTTTATTTATTTTCAATGTGCAGTTTGAGATCTGATTTAATAAGAGAAACCTTCAGCATGAAAGAAGCAAAGAAATGGCAGGCAAAGTGATATTCTGTACGCAGGTGTAGTAGACGAGTTAGAAGTGTAACGTTAAAATGGCAGTGAAGAACTCGTGAAAGTCATGCTACACCAACATGGCATCTCGGGACAGACACCCGCCCTTTTATGAAACATGAAATTTCTAAGGTTCGGACTGGCAGAAAGAAAAAAGGTAATTTCTGTGTGTGTGGTTCTTTAAAGCATCACTCTGGCCTTTATTAACACATGCACAGGGTGTTTATTCTGTAGCAGCAGCGCACACTAAAGGAAGTGCCAGAAGAGCTTCTACATTAAGACTTTATTTTCCAGGAACTTTGAAATCAAGAGCTGTCATTTTTCCACTGATCACTTAAGTTAAGCACCCTAAATGTCAGGAGCTATTTAACACTCAGAATGTGCTGGGTTTTAATGCTCACAAAACCTTTCCTATGGCAGCCAGGATCTACTTCCAGTTAAGAAAGCTTGAGAAGGCCCAAAGGGGGTGCCAGAACTGTCCCCAGGTTTCTGAAATGCCTGGTCTGCTGGTTCATTAAAGCATCTCCGCAGAAAAATTTCTGTTGTCAATGCATGAGTTTTGGAGTAGCAGTTAAAATCAACTGGCTATCGATTTTATTGGCTCATGAGACATATGACTTGACACCACATTTTCTTTCTGCTTTCCTCTTTCAGGAGGAGCGGGGGGAAAAAAAAAAAAAAAAAAAAAAAAAAAAAAAAAAAAAGGAGGGGAAGGGAATTCATATATTTCCCTTGTGCCAATTTGAAGTTGTGTATGTGGCACATTAGAAGACCACACCTCCTAGAAAACTGCCTCTCCCAGACCAGTAAGTTTTCCCAGCAAGCAGGGCAAATTCTTCTGAGTGAGAAACTGTTCTTTGTGTGCTTCAAGTGCTCAGCCAGGTCCGAGTCAATAAACAGGGATCCTCAATGATAAAACACTACTGAAAGCACTACAGAAACTAGTTGTAGTCTTAGGACTTTTGTCATATTGGATACCTGAAGGACTGAGGCTGGAGTTCTTATTTATCTACTATGGTTTTTATCAGGGGACTAAATACTGGAGACAAAATCAGTTTAACAGACTGGTAATCCATCCAGTCCCAGCAGAATATAATACCAGGATATAGAAGAAGATACAATAGCAGCCTATTACCATAACTAGAAGTGTCACATTTTCTATACATGGGACCTTGCAGTTATAGCTTTTATTCACTGAGAAATGGCATGTTGTGAAATATCAGTAACCAAGGTGAAGAGAACCTGAACAGACCAAGGAGCCTTGAATTCACATTACTGTGAGTTGAGCACCTTTTTTCCTCCTGTCTTCCAAGCTATTTTATGAAGATAAGGACATGAGAGATTCTACTGATTTCCAGAACAACCCAGGCAGCCACAGGGAAGCGAGTGATACACACCATGTAAAACTGCAGGCGATAATGTTTCTTCACTAAACTCAAAACAAACATGCAGAAACCTGTAAAACAAAGCAGGAGTAATTTGCATAGACTTGTATTTAATTACCAGGATATAAGAGGAATTTTTTTTCTCTCAAGCATGTTTTAATCCCTCAACTGTCAGGGCCATTTACTTCTCTTCTGTCAGGGGATATAAAGGATGACTTATTCTTATTAGAAAGCATTCATCAAAATTAGTAACCATGTCCATTTCATTACCTTAACAGTGAAAGCCCAACCATAGCCATCACATGTTAGGGTAGGAGACCACCGCCTTTAATAGCTATCCAAAAGCAGAGGTCAACAAGCTTGTTTTTAAAGGGTTAATGGCAGTAGCCTAGGAAAACCATATCCCTTCGCCCAGAAAGACCTATGGTTGCAGGCAACACAAGTGAGAGGCACAGGCGCTGGGGAGTTCCAGCGACGGACAGAGACATCACGCCGGCTGACTGCTCCGTCCCACCTGCGCACCCAGCAGCAGAGTTACGTGTTGAGAAATGCAACCAGCTCCTCTAATACTCCCCTCTTGGGCAACACCTCACCTGAGCAGGTAGCTAAAAGGTAGTTAAAAGAAAGGAAGCTAGAACTGTTATTCCTGTTTTACTGACAGAGAATCTGAAGCAACTTGGCCAACAGCCTCCAGCAAGATCAGTTGCAGAGTGAGAAATAAAACTCTGTCTCGGGCCTAGGCCCAGCTGTCCTGTCCAGTAGGCTCACCTCCATCTTCAGCTGACTTAAAGACATTTTAATTGCATTTCTGTAGATTATAACTACTTGTTCAGGAAGCAATATGCCAGAGCACAGATGCCTTTGTTTCTTTTTCCTAGGGAAGAAGTTTGAAAAATACTCTCTCTCTGGAAAGTGAGGAACATTTATCAGTGCTATGCTGTCTGAATTATCTTGCCGACCAAGGAAAGCTTCAGGTGCTTTGCAAAACAAATTTCAAATCTAGAAGTACATCTTATTCCTGCAGAGCTGGCAGGACACTTGCACAATAAAGCTCTGTTCCAGCAGAGCAATTAAACCTGCAAGACATCTCTGTGGATACCATTCACACTAAAAACTATTCATATAGATTATAATACTACCCATATATTCAAGTATTGAGCCCACTCCTTAAGCTATCAGAAGTAACTTACGCTGACTGCTAATGAGCAGTATTAGCTTGACTTGCATCTACATTTTTATGTTACTTTCTTCTCAGTGAATGTGATTTGGATCAATCTTTTCACAGGAAAGAAAAAAAAAAAAAAAAAAAAAAAAAAACAACCACAAACAGAGTAGAAAGAAGAGGTGAAAACAGAAAAAGTTGCAGAGTATGAGGGGAGCTTTTTCAAATCTACCCTACAGAAACAAATGCAGCACAATGTTCTCTCACCTCAGAATTCTTACACTTACCCGCCAAATAGAGTGCAAAAGATATAAACCTGTGGTAACGAATTAGGAATTGAAGCTGCTCTCTTCTCTGGACAAATGTAGCAAAGTAATCAGCTACAGTCTCTCCATAAAAAAAGTAGTTCACACACAGCAAGAAGTACCTGTAATATACAACCCACATACAGACTTCTTTTTTTAAACAAAATGGTAAATCTTTTAATGCTGTTCTTTAAAAAGATATAGAAAAACAGTAAAGTGGAAAATACTTGTGAGAAAATACTAAATAAATATAAATCTTTTTTCCTTCTGCCTCCTCCAAGTCAGTTCCTGCATTTTAGTTCTTTCAAAGCAACTTGCATTAAAAAAAAAGATGAATTTTCAAGATGGATACAACTTGAGCAACACTTTCACACTAAGTTACAGTATTCAAGTCTTTTGTGGTTTTTGATCACTGAATGTCAGAACAAGTATCGAGCACTACCCATACAAACAATAACAATTCTGCACATTTTTTCATGTACACTCCATAAAAAGGATGAAGTGTGGTTGCTGCCCTGCAAGCATATGGAAAGTACTTGCACAATTAACTCTCTGAGGTTCTACAACATTTTTACAAGGCAATTGTAAGACAACTCTTTCTGAGGGATCTGCAAAGAAGGTATATTCAGTCAAGACTTTCCAGGGTTAAGCCACTTTAGATCCTCAAATGTGAAAGCAGCAGAAAAGAAAAACTAAATCTAAAACCAGTAAAAGATGCACCCAAGGAATGTACTTTTTAGCTTACCACTGAGGTCAGGCACAAAGGCTAAGAAGCTGCAGTTTAGGAAGGCCTGGATCTCTGGGCATCCTTAGACAAGGCAGTGCTCACTGCTTATTCCTCACCAGCCTCCCATAGATGCTAAGCTCGTTTTTCAAGGCTGCGCATCTTTGAACATGCCCAGGAGCTCCCCTAACAGGATTCACTCAGCACACTGAAATGTCTCATTATTTAGTCTCAGGGGCAACACTGAAAGGAGCTTTGATTTAGCCAATACAGTGAGGATGATTCCAAGTTTCACCTAGAGAAGTAATGGTTAACCAACAAGTAGACAAAGCAGTGGCTTCCACCTCTCCTTCTAAAGGAACTGGCAAGGCAGAATAATCATTCAAGCCCAGTTTTGCTCTAGCTGTAGATCCAAAAGCCACAAGACAAAGCAGGCAATTAGACCTGCAGGGGGTGACCAGCAGGAAACTGAGGAGGGTTTACGGAGAGCTAACAGCACCAATCCACCCCTTGCCACAATAAAATTGCTTCTGAAACTCAAGAAGCAATTTATATAAAACAAACGAACAATAAGAACTGGACAAAACTGAAGAATCATGTCCTCATGCACTTTAGATACTGCATGTGCCTTGTACCTTCCTATAACGCTCATTCTAACCAAAAGTCTTTATTTCTCCTCAGAAACAGAGGTAATTTCCCTAGTTCTATTCAGCTGTGCATAAACAGCACATAGTCACAAATATCTGGAATTTGCCAGAAAAATTAATCTAGTCTTCTCACTTTCAGCAGATCCCACACCACTTCTGCATTTATGAAGTCTTGTCATTAAGCACAAAACTAGAAAGGATTAAAAGTTATACATTATTATATTACTTTTTCTGAGTTTGTGTGTGTGTGTGTGTGTGTGTGTGTGTGTGTGTGTGCGCGCGTGTGTGTATATGCAGTAAAGCTTTTCAAGTTTTCGGTACTTATTCAATTTATTTCTTATGTAGGATTAATTGTCAAGGAACCAAAGCAGTGCAGGTAATGCAAATTAGGTAATTATTTGGCTACACACATTTTTAGATAGCATGTATGTGCTCAATTCCTGTTAAAGTATACAGGTATGCAGACATACTTACAACAGGAGAATAAACATTAAAGTAGTAGAAGGCCCACTGACTAGGCCAAGCTCACAAATGGAAGACAATTACAGAATACTGCGTCAAGAGAGACATGTCAGGGTTTAGTCCTGCACATTTCCAGCGAAGCTGTCCTGCCACCACAGTGGGAAATGAAGACTACCGAGGTTTATATTTCAAATCTCTTGCTTGGTACTCACCAGCTTAAGGATCTAAACCATGGCAAGTCGTATGAGTGATAGACTCTGTAACCTATAGTAATGATTTCATGGAAACACTTCACTTGGATGCTTAAAACCTAAAAAGTAAGAGAAAAAGGATTACGTAGCTGTACTGTAGCTGACCCTTTGAGGCAATAAGGAGTACTGCAACCTGCATTAAAATTATTGTGAATTGAAATTCCACACAGACCTCAGACAACTTCAAAGAGAGGTCAAGGCAAATAAAAGCTTTCTTTAAGACCCCCCCGCCAAAACTAAAAGCATGCTGAGAAAAGGAATGCTGGGCTAGCTGCAAGGCTTCAATCATTAAATAAGGGAAAGCTTAGGACTTTTCTTCATTAAAACAGTTGGATAGTTGCAATCAGAAGCATCTCCTGTAAAAAAATAATATAGGCTCTTCTATTTCTTTCAGCTAAGATTTACTTTCATATTTAGTTTAAAAGGCATCTACAATGTCCAAAGGGATAGTTACCACAGAAAACCCAAAGCCAAAAGCAGGAAAATGACTGAGGAAAGCTCCTCTGGACAAATTGCAGCTAACAGACAAGAGCTGCCAGCTTTCCTCAGCCCCCAAAATGGGGAAAATTAAAAAACAAACTTAAAAAGAAAAAATAGTGATGGAAACTGGGCAAGCAAATGGATGAGAGTAGTTTTATAAACTTGAAGGTAAAAATTGTTAAAGTTCCCAGACTTAAAGCCTATTTAAAATAAGTAATTGAAGTATGGAAGATGCCACTTAAACACAAAGCCCAAATTTGATTCTGTTCAGTGTTTTCCACAGATATTTCTATACAAATAAATGCAAGGCAAATAAATACAGGGCAGGGTTTTCTGAATGGCTGGGCAGTTGATACACATGATAAATGTTTTACACACTATATATGAGGAGGTTAGTCTGGCACAGAAGAACACATTTAAACAACTTACCAGAAGCATCAGCATAAATGACCCCAGGTATATGATCAGAAAAAACATCAAAATCATAGCTAGAGTTAGAATTCCCCGAATCCACCAGTTTTTCCATCTATGAGAAAATAAAACGCAGCCAGTTATAAATTAAAATAAAGGGAACTTCCTTGACTAATTGGATAATAAAGCGTACTACAAACTGTGGTAACTCCACAAAATTTCTTGCTTATTTAATAAAACCCACAGCAAAAAAAAACCAGAACTAACCAAATGTCCAAGTAAATAGAATATTCAGCGAAAGAAATCAAAGTCAGTAATATTGTTCATCCCTGATGAACAAAAGGCTCCAAGAGAATAATTCAAAAAGAGAACATATTAGACACCATACAAGTGAAAAAACAAATTCAGTTTCCCATTTCTATTGAAGACACCAATTTGAGGTCAGTTTGTCAAACAAGGGCTTGGGAAGTTTTACCCTACACTGGATTTGTAGGTTTGTCTGTTGGCTTCTGCAGGACTTGAATATGTAATATAAATTGTATACTGAATTCCTAAGGTAAGCATCAAGGATGCAGGATACAGTATTTTCTTTCAAGCTAGTTCTTCAGTATATAACCTATCCCACATAGACAAGCTTCCACTGGATTACTGAAAACCAAGAAATGCTGATAGCCCTGACCAAGGAAATGTTCTGTATTTTAAGAAACTACAAGTACAATGAACACAAGAATTGCAACAGGATTTTTTTCCATTAGCCTCCATGAATATGGCGATCACCATGAGTATCTTTTTATTTAGCTGTATAACCACACAAGATTTGCTATCCCTTAAGTCCTTGCGAACAAGCGCAGGAGTTAGAAAACAGGGTTATAAAAGACAAGGATGGGAGAAAGAAATTAACATGGCTTACAGGTAAGAGCTATGTCATATTTAACTTTTTTTTTTTTTTTAAATTAAATACAACATAGCTTTTACTTGTAA
>VZSV01000304.1:205776-218454 GCA_013398735.1 Nothocercus julius
CGCTGGCTGAGGGCAGCCGGGCGGGCGCTGAGGGGACAGCCCGTGCCCAGCGGCTGCTGCGCGCCGCTTCTTTCATGGCTGTGGCGGCCTCCCAGCGCCGCCCCAACCCCGCGCGGGTGGGCGAATGCGCGGGAAGGGGCGCGCTTCTTCCCCGGCCGCGATTCCTGCGCCCCAAGCGCGGGGATGGGCAAGGAAAAAGGCTTTGCATTTTAGCTAAGCCTGGCCTACTCACTGTACAGCACCCCACACCCGCCTAGCTCACTGCCCCTCCACGGGCCTTCTTCAGGGCCTCGCAACAGCTTCCTTTAAAACTTGCTTGGCCTTCAAAGCTGTTTTTTCCCCTATACTTAGAATAGTTACGTGTCCTTGGGACTTTGCCATTTCAGATCAGTAAAAACCAGGGCGACATGTCTACGTACAGTGCCGCAACCCGGCCCTCCAGCTCCGCGCAGCTCCGCGCTCCCGATGTTTCTGCTCCCGCCGCCACAGGCGCTGCTAATCCTTCTCATGTTGTTTCATGTTCTATATTTTCTCCATATTTAAAAAAAAGAAGAAGAGCAGGTTAAACACTTGCCCTACACTTAAGTGCTGTATGAATTTACTTTAATTCCTATTCTGAATGGTTATGAGAAGCTTGAATTTATTTGTTTCATGACTTGAAATATGACTTGGATCATCCAATGCTTCACTCCTGCTAGAAATACTTCCCAATGTATACTCCATAAATGAAATAGTACAGGCACAAAAATGGAATCCAAAACTAAGTTATCTTTCCCTAGAAAACACAAACTATACTGAGTGATACAAAGGGTTAATGACACCTGCTCTCTATTTTCTCCTCTTTCAGTATGTTTTTACTTGTCAATTTTCTTTGCCAACTTTTTTTTTTTTTTTTCCAGCAAAGATCTCGAAAGAAATTGCAATTTCACTTACTTCAAGAGCAAGACTTCCATCTCCTTGCTTGCTCCCTTTTGCTGCGACTGGCTATTTTACAAATAAAATGTGGTATAGCACAAAGAAAATAAAAAGTTACACAGCATACTGCCAATAAATAAATAAATACTTCACTCCCCCTTTTTTTCTCACTTCGCAAGTACTGCCAAGTGTCATCCCCTTCTGCCTTGCCCTTACAGCAGCAGCAGCCCTCGCGACAGCCCCAGGGCCAGGGATACTCCCGGGGCGCCTGTTTCTTCTCCACAGCTTCTGCTCCCCACGGTCTCTCGATAACGTCTTGCGCAAGTTCAGGTAGTCTCCCTTGGCACTCGTAACTCAGGCACCTGAGGGGGAGATGTAGCTGAATCCAGGTTATGAACATCTCTAGTAACTTGGCCTGGCAAAGACAGAGATGCCAATGACCACAGGCCACCCCCTGGCCTCTCTGGCCTCAGCAAGATGGAGAGAACACTTCAATACCCGCCTAAGGAGCAGATCCTCATGTCTCATCCATGAGAAGGGAGGTAGTCTCCGTTTTCCCTACATGTTTTTTTCCTTCCTTAACCTAAACTGGAAAGGGGGAAGAATTCTCCTGGAAAACCTACTTGTTCATAGCTTAATGGGTGGAAGTAGTAACAACAGCAGGGGAGGAAAGGGGAAGGGCTCAAAATCTTTGAGCGAGTAGAGGCAAAGCGAATGCAAGAAGATGAGTCACTGCCCTGGGGCAACAAGGCAAGCAAGCAGCTGAGCACCTGGTGACAGTGGGGTGACAGCGTCAGCAATCCTGTGGGTAGGGCCAAAGGGAGGCCGAGAGCTGGAAATAAGGAGCAGGCTCCCGCGTGATCGGCCTGCAACCCAGCTCTAATTCCACTCGCCTTTTGTCCCAGAGCCAGGTGCTTATGCTGCTGCCACACACACTCTCACCTGTGGTGTGCTCAGGAATGCAACAGCAACCAGAACAGTACGCAGCCGGGCTGTATTGCAGCAAGCTGTTTCAAACCCAGCAAACCTCAATGAAAAAGGAAAGAAGACTGCAAAAGAACTGCAGGGTGCAGATGTTAGAGAGCAAGCTGAGTGGAGGAGCGCGGTTGTGCCGCGTCTTGGTCTGAGCCTCCTGAATCTACAGGAGCCCAGTGTGTTTCCAGAGCCACAGCTGGTTAGACTGGTTGGATGGGAATTTTACAGGCTGACACCCTGCTACTCAGGTTCCTTTGGGTCATTAACATATATTAGCTGGAATGCAACATCAGCTCTCAGAATGTTTGGACCCTTTGTGGTTTCAGGACGTGTGGCGGCCGCTTCCATGGTCTCCACGCAATGGTGTTAGCATGCAGCAGTCAATTGTCCAATACACAAATATTACCACGTACCCTATAGAAAAGGTCAGCATCTTCATTTCCGAGGCCTTGGAGCTTTCTGTTGCTCTAACTCGCCTTTGCCTTCTCCTTGAATCCTCACATGAATTTAGCAGTGAAAAGCTGCCAGCAAGCTAGCCGAACCTCAATGGTTTGGCTCCACGCTTTCCACAACACAGGAAAGCATATAACAAGCAAAGGATCTGCCCGGGTACTCAAGGATAAGATGCGTTATCCGATTAACCGCTGCCCTCCTTACCCTGCACTCCAGTGATCCACAGCAAGCAGATCTGCACTGCCCATTTCACAGGGAGCCACCTCTCTGCTGTGCATCTCAGTGTAGGTACTGAAGAGAGAGTCGTCTGGAGACGGAAGCAAAAACGAAGTCCCTCCGTTTCAAAGAGTTATATAAGCCCTGTATTAAAAGAGTTACATAAGCCCCGTACAAAATACTGATAGAAAGAAACTCAGCCAGGGGCTGCCGTTGTCCCTGCTGACCAACAGGAAGCTGCTTTTGCTGGAGAGCAGCTGAACAGCTCTGCTTCATTTCTGCTGTGTAAGAAGCAAATGGGTAGAAACTGGTCACCAGTTGTTAGACAGAAGCTATCTGGCTCCACACACATGCCAAAAAGAATTCTACAGCTTCGTACTTCCACACAGAAGCCTGTTGCTGGCAGTCTTGGCTGTTGTTTGCAGCTTTGGGGTTTTAAATTGCTGCCTATTTATCCAGGGCCTGTGGGAGACGAGCGTTGTCAGTAGCTCCTCCGCAGCACAGACAGCAATGTCAAATGATGTCAACAACAGCGCTGTATCCCTCTGATAGTATTAATCAAGAACAGTATCCTAACATGCTGCACCGGATCAATTTATACCCTTCTGGTATGTCTCCATGATTATAAGGAGAAAAACCTCCAACCATTTAAAAAAAAAAAAAAAAGAAAAACACAGAAACACACAAGTTATGTAACAGTCTCAGATAGATCATGCTGAATGTTGGTTCTCAAAACCATAACACAAGCTATTAATACCCGTGTGGTCTCCTGACAAAACTGAGAGCTGCCTCCTTGTGCTGCCTCAAGACGATGTGCGGGAGCCGAGCGCTCCAGCCCCATTGCTAGGGATAACTTGAAGCTGAAATTCCAGGTCAGGAGGTTGTTATTACATAACCTAACGCACCGAGAGATGAGTCCTCCTCCCACTCCAATTGTCAGAGCCAGATCCTGAGAAAAAGACCACTGAAATACAGGAATATTGAAGTAAGGGCAGAGGCTGTTTTCCCCTCTAAATGAACACAGCATGAGCTCTGATACTGTATTTCTAGGTTTAATGTAAGCTGAAAGACAGTGACTTGCCAAGACATCCTGAATAGGGCATAAATATCTGTATTTCAGTCATTTAAATCCACTGACAGCACTGATATGTTCCTTTGTGTTTGGTTAACATGGCATGTAATCTGTTTACATTTGCTAGTCTGGCATAAAAACCTCGTAGTCCAGGGTATTTGTGGTCGAGAAGTATTTGCTTAGTACTTGCCTGCTTGAACTTTATAAAGGAGGCCAATTGTGCACCAGACAAAAAAGAAAAAAAAAAAAAAAAACCCACAAACCAGCAAAACAAACAGGCCTCAGCATTTCCAAATTAAGGACCAAAGTCTGAGGCACATCATCTAATGAGTGCTATGAAAGATCTGGCTGCTGAGACATTTTCCACAGGCGGTTGTCACCTCTTGTCTGGTGGCCAAGCTTTGCGCAACTGCATCGTTATTCTCGACTTGTCCTCCCTATTATAATCCCTGCGATGCTATTTCTTTCTCCCCAAAATATAGTTCATACGTGGTGGGTGTTTGGCAAGCTGGTGCTGTTTTCATATAAGCTGTGAAATTAATTCTTGACCTTGCTTGTTGCGGCTGCCTGAACATGCCATGAATTTGCAACACACCCTTCCTGTGTAATTTCACATGCACTGCATGTTACACTATCCGTGCAGATCCTTTATTTTCATAAAAACATCTGCTTCGAGTATGATAATTCACCAGCCTCTGACTCCTCACTCTGTTTGCTGTGCTGCTGTATGGGTTTTTTAAATCCCAATTTCAATAAAGGGCATCAAAATTAACTTGGACCATTTCCAGGAAAGTGAGAGCCAAACCCGAATGATTTGATACAGCTGTAACGTGGCTCAGGCAACAGGGGTTGGAAAGTCTGTGGCTCTCCTCCTTGGGTTGGGCTTCCCATGGAGTAGCTTCCAGGTAGCTTCCAAGTAGTACAAACACCTAAAGGGATCTGGGAGAACTGTTCCCAAGGAGCTACTCTGTTTCGCAAAACTACCCCAGGAGGAAAACTCTTGCCAAGCAAATGCACTGAACCCCACGCCACTTCCCACTCATTTCCCTGGAGGTGGAGACAATTTGTGAACACGCACTGTCTGAACCAGGGTTAAAACCATATGTTCCTAAATCTAACAACTGGCTGTCGTGATCTGCAAGAGAGAATCACTCCAGCAAGACTTCCAAGGGACTACGTGTGCACCTGTATCTTATTTTACCCCCTCAGTTTCACGTTATTCAGTTCCCTTTTATTTAAGAAGGTGTCTCTGAAGGCTGTACTCTCCGGGAAGAGGCTTTCGTAGCACACTATGAGCAGTCAGCACTGCAGCCGCTGCAACAGAAACACGCTCCCTTGCATGCCAGGTAGCAGGCCAGGCCTTTACATCCCATGTCTTTACATCCCTCTTCATTCTGTGGGTATTTTAGCAGTTTCTTACACTAAGGCAAAAGCACATTGGTGGTTTCTGCAACATTTTCTCCTATTTCCAGGTCTGAATAGCACACTCACATGGAATATTTGCCATTTACTTGCTTTCTGATGTGTGCAGCACAGCTTGGACTTGTCTGGGCTTTCTTTCACTTGATTTTCCTCCCTCCTTTTTAAGCTGCTTTCAGTAAGTTATACATCAATTCATTTAATAAAACTTCAGTGCATCTATTTATTAGCCATCCTATTACCTTTCAGTTCACAGGAGAAGTTCATCTAAGGTATGAGCAGACATACCCCCACTGATTTGAAGCAGTTTATGAAATATTGCTCCGTTTTGCCAGCAAAACCATCTTACAGACTTATCTCAAGGGACAGGCAGGGCATTCCGGCACACTCGGAGTATATTTTATAAATAGAGAACAGTCAGCAGGATGTAATTAAGCCAAATATTACAGTCATGATCTGGAAAGGTTTCTCTGCAAAGCCCTGGTCTGCTGCCACTTTATTGTGGTGGTGTTCAGATTTCGGTACAGTTTGTGCTTCACAAAGGTGCTCCCACACAGTCACTTCTGTGAAGTTTCTGGGAGTTATCTTCAAGTGGTATAGTAATAAAACTGCACCAGCAGTTATTACCTCCTGGTACCTTTGTGTGCCTGTGTGTCCTTGCCATCTTTCCCAAGGCCATGGGAACAAACTGGATTAGACGAGCCCATGAGCTGCTTGCTAGGGGGATAGAGGCTAAGAGAAGTGTCTTGCACTTCACCCAAGAAGAGCCATGAACATATGAGCTACACAAAGATAGAGAGCCAAGACCTCTTCTGCGTGGCTGAAAGCCCCTCAGCAAGTCTTGGCTAGTGACTTTTGGGCTGTATGCCCTGGCATTCATACTCTTCCCCTCACTCCTGTCCTCCACAAGTCACCAACAGGCCCAGAGGCGGCTGGTGAGTTGCCATTTGCCTCTGTTTCTTACCTGGACGTGGATTATTCCTGGGGAAAGCAGTTGATCCCGAAGCGGCAGCTTCTCCAGATGTGCTCTGCGTGCAGAGAAGATGGGTCACTCAGCTTATCACCTGCCCCCCCAAAACTACTGCTGGGATCGTGGTGAAGCAGGAAGCTGCTAAGTCAGGAGGAGTGAATACCATGTGTGCAGCTTGCCCAGATCAGACACCGGCTCCATTTAATGTTGGCAGCTCACGCTGGGGCTCTGACCAAACCAGCTGGTGCTCAGGCAGGTACTGCTGGAAGAGCGAAGGCATAAATGGGGTGGGAGAACAAGCCGGCAAATTGCTCTGCGCTGCTTCTCCTGTTGAGCAGACAACTGCCTGCTTCAAGGCGGCCTGCAGGACATCACAGGAGGGAGGCAGCCAGACCCCCATCTTCAGGCTAACTCCCCAGCTTCCACCAGGCTACGAACCAAGGGCAGCACCTGAGAAACTCACCTTCTTGCCCCACGCAAGAGGACTCACTTTTAGCCACAGACACCAAGGCTGCTTCCTGCGGGCTGTCCTTCATGGCACGACGACAGCTAACCACAGCTGTTAGCGGAAAACATCATTTCCAAACTAGGAAAGCAAAAACAGCACGCCTGGAGATAGAACAGACAAAACATTAGGGTATTATCTGCCAGCCACGGCATTCCCTGCCGCCCTCTCCTGGTTTTCCCTGCTGCCGGCCTGGGAAAGCTCATGCCAGCTTCCTATCTTTTTCCTGCTACCACAATCAATCTCCTCCTCCTCAGAGGAAGCAAGGTCATTTGGAGCCAGGGTGGAGGGAGAAGCCAGAGGCAGGACACTGGACATTCCTCGTGCACAGAAAGAGCGAGGCCCGACAGAGTGCAGGAGCCAGGAGCAGCTCCTTCTGCTCCCAAAGCTGCTCCTCCTGCTCGCAGGGCCATGACCGCCGGCTGAGCGGGCACCGCTGCGCGGGAAGGGGACGGCGGGCGGGCATGAGCTGCGCTACGCGGGAGCCTCGTTTCCCGCACCAGGCAAAACACACATGGCTGCTTCTTACTTCTCCAGCGCTTCTCCAGGCTTCCCAAACTGGGAAAGCCCACGCGGAGCGCTGCTGTGCTCAAGGGAAAGGGGAAGGAGAAACAACGTAGAGCTCCATGTCTAAGTCACTCAACAAAACCCAGCGGGTCGTGATTGCTGTCGGGAAGCCCTGGGTGACAATGCAGTGGGTGACAGGCACAGGCTCCCCTCTGCTGTCCTCTGAGCCAGGCCGAGGGGGCAGCCCAACACAGAGCAAAAACCCACGCACAGCCCCGGAGCTTCGGCTCTGCGTGGGTTTGTATTGTACCTTGCCTGGAGAGCAGGGAGGGAGGGAGGGCGCTCAGCACAGCCAGCTCCTGCCTTCGGGCCGCTTTTCCCCAGGAAGCCTTAAGGAAAGCAAGGGCACCAAGCAGCAGCAGCTGCCTTCATCCCCCCCCACCCTCCCCAAGCCACATTTTTTCCTTTCCCTTATGCCACAGCAGCCCCTGCTGGCATAGGGCAGGCTTGGCAAGAGACCCAAGGAACTCTGCCTCATGCTGCTCAACTTACACCTTCTCTTATAGTCCTCAAGGGCGACCGTGATGGCCGTGCGGGACGGGACACGACGGCAGGGAGCGGCGCGCGGGATCCCTCCGGGGACCCCCAGGCAGGGCGTCGCCGCTCCCGCCGGCCTGTGGCCAGCAGCCCGCGACCCACGGGCCCCCTGGTCCTCATGGCCCGGCTTTATCCGAGGCTGGACACTGCCCGGCGGAGGCGGCGGAGCCTCCCCGCACCCCTGGAAGGCAGGGCAAAGGCTCGGAGCGAAGGCAGCTCTGCCTGCCCTGTGTGTTTGCCACAGAGCCCCCGCGGGCTGCGCAGGGAAAGACTCCGCATCGCAAGGCGGCGGCTCCGGGGCCCGGCCGCCTCGCTAGATGGAGCTGCTGCAGCAACGAGGCGCCCGCCCCGGCGGCGGGCGCTGCCTCGGCCAGGAGGCGGCGGGAGCCAGGGAAGCGCTCCCGAGCGGCTGCCCCCATCAAAGGGCGAGCTCGGGCCCCGCTTCGCACGCCTCAGCCCGCGCGTCCGCGTCCCGTCGCGCAGCACCCGCGGCTGGGCCCTGCGCTCCGCGGGGCTCCCGCGCGGCGCCGGGACCCAGCGGTCCTGGCTCGCATGGGAAGCGTCACCAGCCCAGGAACGGCCGGCAACAGGGCAAGCGGCGGCCTTGCGAGCTGCTCTGGATTGACGCCGTGTGGAAACCCTCACGGGCTCCTGCACGGATCTGCGAGTCCAGGGGCTGCTGCAGAGCCGCCCTGAGGTGCATCGTGCCCCAGCTCTGCTCTCCAACCGATTGCTCACCCCGACCCCAGCTGATATGACTTAATGCATTACACTTAACGTGACGTGCACAAAGCCGGATCTTTTCATTAAAAAAAAAAACGTTACGTTACAAAGTATACCGTTCTAAGTAATTTTCTTTACGATTTAGCTTGAATGTTCTAATCAATGCAACCCTGTCAGCCCTTGATGCGATGAAAAATGCTGAAATACGATTTTCTAAAAACCATAAAAATATGCACATAGTGATAGCTGCTGCTGGGGCTGCTGCGTTCTCCTCTCCGCCCCCATTTAGACCATCAATGTAATGATTTCCAGTTCCCTGACACCAGACCGCACTGTGCCAACAATTTCTAAGCAAAGCTCTCCGCTGATTTCCACAGGGGGCTATGTAAAGATCGATGGCCAGAGATGGCCCTACTGTACATATATTTTTCCTCATATAGTGAAAGAAACTATATAAAAGCTCCGGCTATGTCAGTTAAATTTCCATACGTTTTTGCCATTCATGTGAAACCAAAGCTAGGCATTGGTTTTAGCATTAAAAGTGCAGCCGATAGTCCGCCCGGAGGAAGCACGTGCGTGAATCCCAGGGTGGCAGCCAGACACGTATCCAGGAAACACAACAAAGTAGGGAATAGCTGAAGTGAACATGCTTGGGTGGCTGCACTTGCTGGCCAGAGCCAGGGGGAAAACTAGTGGACTTCTGCTGGGTTTAAATTAATGGTTTCCTTAGCCATTCGTGACACAGAACATTTTTATGACTTTGCCATAATCATGTCATGTTTTTCTCCTGGTGTCTTGTTAGTCTGCAATGTTTTTTTTCTGCGTGAGTCTCTGAAAACTCCAACAGATTCGTGTTAAGAAACAGGCTTCGGTCCCCGTGTGATTTGGTGCTTAAGAGGCCTCACAATAAACGAGAATCAGGTAGGGCTACAAACCTGGAAGTCTCTTCTTCGTGAGGTCTGTTGTTTGGGTCTCATTAGCCACAAGCGTCCGGTCCTCACTGGCTTCGTCAAGTCCATCTTCCTCCTCTGACACGGACTGAAAGGTCCCTTCTTCTTTACAGGTCTTTGCACACTGGGAGAGTTCAGAACATGTCTGAGGTTAGGAATAACAAATCAAAATCTGCTCAAATCGTACAATTTGCTATAATAAATGTTGTTTTTGTTTTCTTTACTTGCATTTGTCGGCCGTGTCCCGAGTGGGTGCAGGAGCCTCACGGTGCTACAAACGGGCTCTGATGAGCGGCTCGATTCCGCGGGCCCTGTGCCGAGGTCCAGAGGGGGAAGTTAGTCCTTTTCCCTGGGAATGCAGCCCAGAAATTCCCTGGACTTGCTGCCAGGGTGGCTGCCGAGGGGGCTTCTCTTTCAGCTCTCTCTTCCCGGCTTTCCCCCAGCAGGGGTCAGTCAGGACTAATGCTAAAAAACAGAAAGGAAAAAGCGACGTTTTGAATATCAACCATTTATTTATTCCATGTCAACGGAGCGTTTGGGCGTGCAGCTGTCGGGGCAGATGCCGGAGTCCTGGGGCAGGCAGCGCAGCGCAGCGGCTGCTGCAGTTTGCCTGCCCCAGCCCTGCTCCCTCCTCGGGAGCGAGCGCGACGAGATTCGCCGAGCAAACCGGGGTGACCACGGTGCGGCCACGCACGCAGGGATGCCACCTGCCTGTGCCCAAGGGCCACGCTCAGCCGCTCTGGGCTGAGGATGCTAAAAAGCATCCTTGTCAGAAACCTAGCAGCGATTCCAGCTCTTTTCTTACTTCAGTTGGAAGAAAAAAAAAAGAAAAATCTGGCCAGTTTTGCCTCATTTTAACCACCTAGGGAGAGGACACGGAGGGTAGTGTCTTATGTGGGGAATTTTAATGATAACTTTATTATATTTCAGTGTATTATTGGCTTACGATTTTGTAGTCTTACAAGAAATTTCCGCTTCCATATCTCCATTAAATGTCTGATTCATTTTCTTGGCTCCCAGTAATGCCTCCAAGTTACATCACTAAAGAACCAGCGTTCTGCATTAGATAAATATAAGCCAGAGTGTGATTAACCTATTAACTATTTTTAATCAGCTTTTACTCTTCTTCAGATACCCCATGTTTTTGAGGAAGCAGAAGGAGTACCCTGGTATTACAGAGCTTTATGGAGCCAGCATATGGGCCCCGATTATTCACCCAAATTGGCAGAAGTTCTGCGGTAGAGGACCTTGCAGCACCATCACAATTTCCTCGTTACTGGGAATGTCCTAATGGACTCATTTGCCGGGTGAATTATGGCCAAGAGTGAGAATTTTTAAATCTTTATAGCACTTTTATGCTCTGTCTTCCTTTTTGGTAATCAGATCTTGATGAAGAGTTGGAATTAGCCCCCCGAAGAGCAGGCGGATTTCCTGGCTCCGCTCCTTTTTTTTTTTTTTTGTTTCCAAATGTTGAGCAGACAACAGACGATTCGGTGGCTTCCCCGCTCTGTTGCAGCAGAGAGGGCTCTAAATAACTATCCATCACTTCTGGCAAGTACCCACCACTTGCTTGCGTGGAACTACACAGAGTGAAGACACAGCACGGCAAGCAGAAAGGACTGTATGGAGACTCTGGTGGGCATTTCCTGTGACGGCGGCGCTGCTCGGGCAGCAGCTCCCCCTCGGAGCCTCGTGGCCCCAGGCTGCCTGTCTGCAGGGGCTTTCTTGCACCGCCGGGAACTCTCGGAACGCTGAACACGGCTGCTTGTTCGGAGGAGCAGCTGGAAGAGAGGAGCCGGGCGCCTTGTGCTACCGCTGCGGGGTCCTTCTGCAAAGCACCTGGGTATGAAGGACCCGCTCCGGCCGGCGGGGAAGCCGCTTCCCATCCGCACGGACACGAGGGATAGTTTGGAGGCGGCTCTGGGCTCACGCCGAGAGCGGCTTTTTGTTCTACGGTGCTCCTGGCTGGGGGATGCAGAGGACACAGCCCTGCCTTGGGTGCAAGTCTCGGTGCCTGCCTGCGACTATGCTGATGACGAGCACAAAATATGCAGAAAAACAAAACCAATAAATATTAATCTGCCCCACTATCCCCAGGTAGCAGTTATCAGAGGTACAAGAAAAAATAAGGAGTCAAATGCCGAAGTGCAGGCTCCCCCAGAGCTTGGGCAGCGCCAGGGGAGAAGCCGCCATGGCCCCCAGTGGCTCTGAAGTCCAGGGCAAAACACGGGCAGGAGCCTCTCAGGGAGCCCCGCGGCCCTTCCCGCGGCCGGGGCTGCGGAGCTGCTGTGGCTGCAGCACCGTCCTGTGCCCGCGCTCCATCAAAAACCTCCGCAAAGGCCACAAGCTTTTCTCTTTACTCCTCTCCTCCTCTCTTTTCCTCTCCTCGCCTTTCCTCTCCTGTCCTGATTTTCTTTATTTACTTTTCCCACACCTGAGAAGTCGCTGGGGGACACAAAGGCCGGCCCTCCATGGGAGCCTCTCAGCTGGGGGCTCTTGCAGAGAAGTTTCAGCAACGCAGGCACGCGTCCTACCTCAGCTCTTCCTGAGACATTTTTTATTTTATTTTTATTTTATTTGACTTTATTTCTTCTTTTTTTTTTTTTCCCTTTGGCGGCTTTGCAAAGGAAACTAGCTGGGTTGCGGGCCAGCCGGGATACCCGCGAGCAGCAAGCGACGCCGCCGCAGCCCCAGGCTCAGCACGTCCCGCCCCGCCGGAGATCGGCAGCTCCCGAGTGGAGACGGAGGCTCCCAAACCCCCCTTCCCGTGCCGGGGGGGCAGGAAGCAGTGGGGTTGCAGGACGGGCAACATTCCTGCTTTTCTCCTTAGCTTTATTGACCGCTTAATGTGTGTTGGCCCCGTCCTTCCTTCCCCGCTTCGGGATCTTCTGGGATTTGGGGGTTCCCCAGGCGGTGGGCAGAGCGGCCAGTGCTGCGTGGGGCAACGGGAAGTGCCCCGTGGGCTCCGGCCATCCCGGGAGCCGCTGCCGAGGCCGGGTTGCAGCGATGGGGAAGTGCGAGAGGGAGAGAGCAGGAAGAGGGAGAGAGAAAGAGCGAACCATGGAGGGAGAAAGAGAGTGAGGCAAAAGGAAAGAGAGAGAGAAAGGGAGAAAAAAAGAAGAAAAAAGAAGAAAGAGAAACATAGAGAGAGAGAGAAACAGAAAGAGGAAAGACAAAAGAGAGAGAGAAAGAGAAAAAAGAGAGAAAGAGAAAAAAGAGAGAAAGAGAGAGAGGAAGGAAGGAAGGAAGCAAGGAAGGAAGGAAGCAAGGAAGGAAGGAAGGAAGGAAGGAAAGGAGGGAGGGAGGAGAAAGAAAGAAAGAAAGAAAGAAAGGAAGAAAGAAAGGAAGAAAGAAAGGAAGAAAGGAAGGAAGAAAG
>VZSV01000304.1:224874-283740 GCA_013398735.1 Nothocercus julius
CACCCGCGTCGCCCCAGCATGGTAATTGAGCAGATCTATTAACTTGTTACACTAGATTTGTTTAAAGAGACTATTACACAGTCATTTAATCAATTTGTTACACTGGAGGTCCTGACTTATGAGACACTTGCCGTATGATTCCTTAATGACTGAATTAATTTGTTTTAATAAAACCAACATTGTGTACGGGTGCATTTCGAGAAATGGGATTTTGGAGGCAGAGCAGCGCGGACGCTTCCTCTGATTAGGTCTTTTCTATGGTTTATCAAAGGCTGGAGTTGCTGTCATAAACCGCATGTAGGGGGTATTTTTCTTTTTTATAGCGCCATTAATTTAATATGGATCATTAGTTCTTTATACACATGCATGTTCTGACAAATGTACCCAATGAATAATGCACCTAACGTGTTTGGGCTCAAATGCATCACGCCATAAACAGAAACGGCTGCAAAACAAATAATAATAATAATAAATAATAATAGTAATAATAGCAGTAGCAGCAATTAATATTGAACCAGGTCTGCTCTTCCGCTTGCGCAGAGGGCTTGTTTCATGGCCAAGGAGCCGCTGTGCTCCCATTTCACGGCTGCGCCGAACTGGGAAGGCAGCTCCGTTTATGGGGAATTAAGGTTATCCTGAGAGCAGACGTAGGACAAGAGAACGGGGTTTGCTCCTGATGGGAAGTGGTGTGGGCACGAGGAATGGGAATGACCGCCAGGGTCCCCCCCAGCAGAGGAAGTGGAGGGTATCGATTACGCAAAGCGAGTGCTGCGCTGCAAACGTGAACGGCCTGTGGTAACGCAGGGCGAAGAGCCAGGCCCTCGTCCTGGAGAACGCCTTGGGAAACAAGAACACAACAGGGCTTAACAATAATAATAATGATAACAGACACCGTCCATGCCCCCTGCGGACGTTGGCAGAGCCGCCCCGTCCCACGGGCTGCGCATCGCTCCCAAGGCAGGTGCATGAAGTGCGTGAAACCCCTTCCGCACGTAGCGGCGAGGCGCCTTCCTAACAGGCGCCCTGCGGCTCCGCAGACAGTGTCTTCACTTAAATCCGTGCACGTTTTCCCTGAAATTCTTCAGCCCAATAGTGTGTTTCTTTGCACAGTCTCCATTGGTGACCTTTAAATCCAGGAATCCAGCTAAGCAGCTGCTTAGTTTTTACACACGCACGTGTGTTTGAACGGCACCGACTTCTGTGTGACGCTGTTGAGACAGGACACGATGCTGCAAACACACCTGCAGAGCAAATTCTCACCCTCCGCAGGGAGCTCCTTTAAAATTAACCTATATATCCCCCACGTACTCCTTTTAAAAAGGACGTGCACGCTGCGTTCGGCCGCAGAGCGTTCGGGGGGGATGTTGAAGTAAATGGATTCGACCTCTTGCCCATTCGAACAGATGCTGCTCCCGAGCAGCCCCCAAAAGCTTGTTTAAAGTTAACAACATTAAGCGCAGCGGGTCACGGGGCCAACTCAAGGTCGTTTTAATTCCGGCTAAAGGTTAATTAGATCACTGCATTAAAGCAAGAATAGACTATACTCAACGTTACTCTAATGAGGACCGACAGGTTATTTTTATATACCTCTTAACTGCTCCCTTTACGATAAGGATATAGGATGTGTATCAGGCAGGAAATCTTTGCACAAACCCCATTACGGGACTTCTCCGGTTTTAAGGTGAAGATGCTGCTGGGCCCCTTTTCTGATTTATTTTATGCATGCGGTTGCTCATCTCTGCTCCCCAGATCCCTCTCTCTCCTCGGGAGCTGCAGGCGCTCGAGCGTGCCGGGCTGCGGGCGCGCGGGCACCTCGAGCTGCGCGTTGCCAGCGCCGCGTTCGAGGAGGCCGCGGTTAAAAGCTGAAGTCTCAAGGCAGCGCAGAGCGTGGAAACGCTCCGAGCCAAACTCCCATTCCAATCCTGACTGCGTTTGAGGAAGCCCAGGGACGCTTCCCTGGCACGACTTGCTCCGGATGGAGCTGTTTGCCTGTCTATAAGCAAAGGCACCAGTCGTATCAGGCTCGTTTATTATTATTATTGGCTAATTTATTATTAATTTTTGACGTATTATGCTCCCAGGCAAAGCTCCCCTGCAAGAAGGTTTAGGGGACCATCTTCTTGCGCGGGTACTGAGACACCATTTCTAAAGGACAGCACCTGTTTTCCCCCTTGGTTCTCCAAGTTTCCCTGCCTTTTTCCTGGGCTCGGCAAGCCCGGGCACCCCGACAATATTTTTCTAATACTGGCCGAAGCTGGAAGAAACAAATCCCAAAATTAAGGGTATATAAGTAGCTAGCTAGCCAAACATATATATATATAAAGCCTATCCCTGTGTGCGTTTTATCTGAATAGCTGTTAATTGCTCACATTCTCCGCAGAGGCTGCCACCAAGACGGTGAGGGGCCCTGCTCCTAACCCGGCCCAATCTCCGGCTATTTAAGGTCCTCCAGAGCTGCATGAATCAGAAAGAAAACAGCTCCCCCTACCCATTTTATTAGAAAGTAATAAAACCCGGTGGTGTCTCATTAAATTTAATGAGCCTTCATAAAATAACCATTACGCCGCGGAGGTAATGAAAAGAATAACTATGCTGCTTAGTAAATAAAGCAGCAAGGGCGACGCTATCGGATGGCCCGGCTGCCTCGCAGGTATCGAGCAGGTAAATTATTCGCAGGGTGAATTCGACCGTCTTGCACGGTCATAAAATAAATCACGGCCAGTCCGCGCTGCCCCTTCGCAAGCCACGGCCGCAGACGCGCGAGCTGAAATCATGGCCCCGGCTCCCGGGAAGGAAGGGGTTAAACTCAGTGCAGGATAAACTGCCTGCGGTTCCTGAGTGCCCATGGAGGAGCAAGGAGGGCCGCCAGGCGCTCCTGAAACTCCTCTCTGCTGCAGCGGGAACCGGGATGTGGCGCTTCCCGCGGCGCTGCAGCGGGAGGGATTTGGGACGGACGAGCGGCGCTTGGTCCGTACCCGGCTCGCTCCGCGCCTGGGCTTCCTGGGAAGGCCGCTCGCAAGCCAGGCTGCTCCGGCTGGCTTAACGGGATCGCAGCTCCTGTGCTGCTACTCCGACATGGTCTGCGCACGCCGCGGTCAGAGCTGAATTTCACTGGAAACTGCACTTTCCCTGTCGAACCCCAACACTCGCACCTCATCTTTGCCCGCGCTTTCCAACCACGAACCATCCTGCAGCATCCTGCTGAGGCTCGGCCAGGACGAGGGCAGGGGCCCGGCTGCCCCGCGAGCCCGGCCCCGCTCCGCAGCCGCTGTCCGGCCCCGTCCTGCTGTGCTGCCCGTCTGGCGGCTCCCTCGCGTGACTCCCGTCCTCGGGCCGCGCTTCCCGTTGCTCCCCCTGCAGCGGGAGCCAGGACAAGAGCTCAGCTTCTGCTCGCACGCGGCCCAGGCAGGACCTCCGTCCTCCCTACCGATACCGCCATCCCTTTGGCCGGCCCCTGGGTAAGCTGCTAGGAAGCTGCTCATTCTACCGACTTCGCAGTGGGGCCGGCGCGATTCCTGTCGGATCCTGAGTATCGCAGACCGGCATCCTCCCTCCCCGCTGCCGCCGCGGCTCCCGAGGACACGGAGACCCACAGTGTCATTACTCCCTAATCTAGGCGAGGTGATGAAACGGGGCCAAAACTCTCAGCGCAATTTCATCAGCATATTCATGAGTCGCACTTTTGCAGTGTTGCAGAAACAACACAAATTGGTTTGTGAATTGTGAACTCCCCCTTCTTCGCCGCCGCCGCCGGAATCGCAAATGGCACATTAGCGAAGCAAGGGAGCGGGGCTGACCGCGGCGCCCGGGCAGCCAAGTTGGCCACGGTACCGCTCCGGTTCTTGCCCGGTTTCAAGGCGCCAAGTCACTCTTTTCCCATCGAACGCCACTGTGGCAGGGAAAGCTCAAGAGCTCAGCTCCGAGGGTGGATAGGAACGGGCTGGGGGATTCCAGTATCCTTGGATTCTCTCCCCACTCCAGCCCCGTTCTGGGCAGGGCAGACCTGCTAGGAGCACGGGATGAGGAACACGCTGCGAGCATTCGCAGACGTTCGCATGAAGCTTGATTTAATTTTGCTGCGGGAAGCGCAGTTCAGCCCGGCTTTGTGCACGTGAAATAAGGTAACGTCGCTGATTTAATTAGAGCTCGGCCCTTCGGGCCGCGCGCGCTGCGCTGCAGAAATTGCATTTTGCGTGGGGCAAAAACTATCAATAGATAAAGCAATTGGAAAGACGCGGCTACAGAGCGCGTTCTCTTCCCCTTTGCCACTTCTAATTCATTGCTCAATTTGGGTATGGAAATAATGTTTGTCAAACACTTCCCGACACATGAATGCTACCAAAAAATAAAAAAAAAAGAGAGAGAAAGAAGGGGAAAAAAAGAAAAAAGAAAAGACATCTGAGCATCTCCTGCTTGCATTCCTAACCCATTTATAGCACAATACATGGATAATCCAATCCATCCCTGAAAACAGGGTTTGCGCAGTTATGCTTGGCTCCAGCACAGCAGTTCACTTAAAACTTGATGGTTTTCTCGTATTTGGCCTCTCCTCGGCCTGGCAAAGTCAACAGGGACTAGCTGGAAATGGCCGTGGACTCCGCAGCACCAATTCCATGAGGTTCTGCCTGAGGGCACGGGATTAAATCCAGGGTAAAAATGAGGGTGACGGGTGCCAGGGCGGTGAGGACGCGGCTGCGGCGCGAGGAACCTGCATCCAGCCAGGTGCCAACATCCGCATTTCGCTCCCTCAGAGGAAAAGCCTGAAATATACCCTGGCACGTAAAAAAATCCTGAAAATTTACACCTTTGATTTAAGGGTCTAACCTGGTTACAGAGACAGCGGAAAGTGCCTGTACCGGTGCTGGATAGCGGGAGACTGCTCGTTTCTCATATTGATTTACACAAGGCCGGGGAGCGAACAGACAATTAATAGTTGACTTCGTTGGACGCCAGCTGTTAGCCCCATAATTTACAATGGGAACAGTTGAACAATTATATGAATTATACTGGTAGAAACTGTATTTCGGCATTTTAAAGGTCAGATCCCGCTGCCATGAGGGTGTTGGGGATTCTAATTGATCGGAGATGATGGTATTTGCTGACGTGCGCAGCTGGAGCGGCACGTGCTTCTGCCCGGCGCCGTATGCACAGGCATGTTTGCTTATACGGACGGCTGCACACGCGCAGGGGTACCTGTGTACGAATGCGCATGAGCACAGAGGCAGAAAGACCCCCAAATTAGTAGAAAATGCAGTGGAAACGCCCAGCGGGACACAGAGTAACATCACATTGTGATGTTGCATGCCAATTGCAACAAGAAAAACTCTTTTTAAGTGATTTCAATGGACACAGGATGGATTCAGTATAGTGAATAGATGGTTCGGGGGGTACTCAAGTTT
This sequence comes from Nothocercus julius, assembly GCA_013398735.1. Lineage (NCBI taxonomy): Eukaryota > Metazoa > Chordata > Aves > Tinamiformes > Tinamidae > Nothocercus > Nothocercus julius. The sequence continues at coordinate 230,274 of VZSV01000304.1, forward strand.
CACGTTTTCCAAATGTCAACCCTTGGCCATCAAAATACTGAGACAGGTGACTACTATTACACTGTATTTCCATGCATTGCCTTACCAGCAATGAATCCCAGAGGGTACTGCATGGATACTTCCCAAACACTTGAAGTTTGCTTTTCTTCGTTTCTCTGAGCAGAAGTTTAGGGAATTTAAACACTCCCCACTGTAAGTAAACTGGCCTCCAACCACAGCCCTGATTGCCCAGAGGCTGTCTAGAGGCTCCCACTGCTTCACACAGCTTTTTTTCCTCCTGAAGCCACCTACACTGCAGGGAATACTTAAAGAAAGGTAAGGGGAAAATTAGCTGTACTTTTGGCATCCTATGATGCCCAAAAGGACACACTGCAGCTTAATGTCCTATATGCAGGCAGTACTGCAGGTGGTGCTAACATCCATTTTAATCCGGGCCAAATCCAACGCAGTGTTTCAGAGGTCGCGGAAGTTTAGCCCGGATTCCTCTGCTGGCAAACGTGGCACTGGCAGGTGACTCCTCGCTCCTCCCCACTTCCCATTCCATCTAGAGGCTAAAATCATGGGCCTGCTTCTGCCTGTCGGCCGGGAAGAAGAGAAGAAATGATCTCCATCCACTAACGGCCTCCGCTGAGAAGCTTCTCACCGTGTCTGATAGGGGCTGCACCAAGTTCTGCTTGGGGTCCATCTCAAACAGTCCAGCCTTCGAACAACAACAACAACAACAGAATTCCTGCATTCTTCTCTTCAAATAGGCAGAAGGAGCTTGCATGTTTGCTTTTTCAAATCTCTCTATATACATGTAACTACTTAAAAGCAAAACCAGCGGGACTGGCAACGGAAAAGCAGTTTCTTGCGAGCGAGATTAATAACATCAGCTCAAAACAGGAGTTCCCGCACTCCAGTTCAAAGCCTATGGCTCATTCTTTGGATGTATTCATCCAGTTAATGTAAAGCAGGCTTTTGCTTAGAAAAGCATGAACCCAAAGCCACAGTTTTGCTGCTTATCTTGTTATCCTTTATTTGGGGATTAGGTTGCTTTTGTAGCTGCAACCATGTTAACCTTCTCCCTGGCGGATGGTTTTTGCTTCGTGACTGATCTTTCCTTCTGCTCTTGGCGGGGCTTTTGCCTGATTTAAAAGACTTTCCTTGCAAACCCTTGCAGATTCTCCTGGGCTAGGAGGCACTTGGTGTACCTGCTTCTCTGTGCCAAGCAAAGTCTGGGCCCTGCTCTGCTATTGCTCACTCGGTACTGATGGATCTGACCCGACGTGACTGTACCGGGATGAGGCCGATGGAGAGGCGACAGATCCAGGCAGCAGCAAGGAAAATTTCCATTAGATACAGGGAGAAAATTCCTCCCCGTGTGTGTAGCTGAAGGCTGGACCTGGAGCTCGGAGAGCATCTGCATCAAGAACCGGCCTGGCCGAGGCCCTGGGCAGCCCGGCCCGGCTTGGAGGTCAGCAGCGCTTTGAGAGGAGGGCTGGACTGAGATCCCTTGCAGGTGAAAGCAGTCTGTGTACCCAACTATTTCTTATTCATGTCAAGCCCACAGAAAAGCATTTAATATTTAGTTACTACTTCTGATCAGGCTTACTTTTTTTTCCTAATTAAAAGCAAATATTTCTTTAAAACGTATTTCATTTGATGCTAAAAAAGCCCCCAAATGAACAAAATAGTTCACTCTTGGTCAAGCAAAACACTTTGCTCAACTCCACAAGAGCTCTGGTGGCTCTCTTCTCACTTGCTGCGAGCCAAAAGGAAGTTAGTTCCCATCTCACTAACCCCAGAGCAAGGGCCCCAGGCCTCTCCCGGCCGCTCCCGTCCTTCCCGGGTGGATTTTCTCCGCACCGCTCGCCTGCTGCTCGCGGCTCGTGGCGCACACGTCTCCCCCGCGCGTTCGGGGTCGCTCAGGGCCCTTCGCTCTTGCCCACCGGCGCATTTTCCTTCTCTATCGCCGGCATTTATCTCCGTGCAGCACTCGGGAGACGAACGGGGAACGCTTTTGTGGATATTGTCTGCTCGTTTCGCGCTCCCCCGCCGGCAACAAAAGAGTTGTCAAGAGTCACGTTTGTAATAATTTAACGGATTATTTGCTTATTAGATATTAATCATCCTGCCGCGGCCGGGGTCCGTGCTGGGGCTCCTCTAGTAGAGCGGCGATCCTGATCTCAATTAGATTATGTCTCTCTCCTTTCCCTCCCCATAAATCATTCCGGCAAACTGAAATTAACAGCTACTGGAGCGCATTAATAACCCGCCGCGCGCATTGGGAAAGGCATTAGCCGGAACCCTCCCATCACTCTGCCTGCTAAGCACATCATTTTGTTTATGAAATATAAACATTTCATGGAAGAGCTCACGCGCATTTCGCCGGGCCCCGTGACAGCTAAAATGATGGCCCGCAATTGCCGGGCAGCCGAGCGGCCGCGCCAGGTTTGCGCAGGGCCCCGGCGTGGCGGCCGCGCTGCCTTCCCGGGCTTTCAACTCCGCCACGCTTCAGATCAAACTCTGCTTTCCTGGTGGGAGAATAGGGAAAGGAGAGTTATGCAGCGCTGAGAGATGCGGTGCGGTGCGCTCGGCTCACGGGATCGCCATATCCGGGTTGCCTTCCCGGAAGCGCCTGCAAATTCTCGGCAAAATAAAAGCTCTGGGATAACTCTCTGAAGGACAGACCTACGAAAACGCTTCCCTTCTGGCAAAGGGACATTCAAACACGGGTGCTGAGTGGCGCCGCAGCTCCCGTTTTTTCACACCCAGCATCCCGCATTACAGAACGCACGCGAAAGCTCCCGGGAACAAAACCGCAGGGTTCCACGGCAAAGCGAAGCCTCGCGAGCCCCGCGCAAAGAGCACCCCGGCGGCAAAGGCCGGCGGCCGCGTGCGGGGGACCTGCCCGCCCCTTGGCTGCCCCCCAGCCGCCTGCGTGCGGCAAGCGCGGCGTTCCCGGCGGCCAGGCCGGGTCCCTGCCTGGCTGCAGTTGTCTGCGCCCATCAGCAACAACTAATTGCAGTGAAGGGCGGTATTTTTTAATTTTTTTTTTTTTTTTTTTAGTGCAGGAACGAGCCCATTTAAGATTTAGCTGAGTTTTGTTTATTATTCTCAGAATGCATTCACAGCATATAGAGTAATGTCTCCGGAGGGCTGTTCTGCCATGGAATATTATGCGACTCTCTATCAATAAATGACACGGCTTTTTACGTGTTTAAGTAAAAGAAATAATTGCTGCTCCTTGTGGAGTTAGGCAATTAATTGCCTAATTATTTTGTTAAGTGTCACCACTAAAAGAAAAACATTACTGGAGCTTTATTGGCAAATTCTAATCTGAGCTAAGGGGGAGATTCTGGGAAAGAATATACATGCTGTATATCTGCACTGCACCGAAGTATTAAACTCCTAATAAAAATGTCTTTGGGAAAAAAAAACAGGATTTGCTTCTTTATCAGGAGCCCTGTGCAGTTTTTCCATGCTGGTGTTTTTGCTGCCTCATGGTTTATGGTCTCTCTCCAGCTTCCTCTGGGCTGTTGATGGGTATCAACCTAACCTAAAGCAACCTGAGGAGCAGGAGCAGAGGCTCTGCTGTACCTGCAAGTAGGTCAGCAGTGTCCTCCCTAGCACGGAGGGGCTGCTGGACTATCAGCGCCCGCAGAGACCCGGGACCAAGCGGACTTCCACTGGACATGGACCTTGAGCTCACAGAGACAGCCATGGATCCAGCTGCCACTTACGGAGAGCTCTGTGGAGGACTGTGTCATGTAACTACCTTCTCAAGCTCCATCTTCAAGCAGGGCTTTCCTTCCTTCTTTGTCCATCAGGGGCTCTTCCAGAATCCCATTCCTCTGCCGGTTAGAAATAATTTAAAATTGCTTCAGTTTACTCACGGTCAGCTCATTTGCTCCTGCGCCAATATTGTTCGTTAGCTCAAGTAGCTCTTCTCTATTGTGCTCCAACATTTAATTTCTCTGAAGCCAACAGTGTTGTGGATGCATAAAAACTCATCCTGGGTCAACTGCAAAAGATTTGGAGGTTACACAAACACAGCAAGGTCTGTTTTTCCTGTATTATTAAGGCTGTTAGCCCATGTCAGCAGATGCTGCCTTACAGCTCAACTGAATCCGACTTAAGTCTGTTTTCCAAGATCTTCAAAAGATCCAAGAGTCACCTGAAATTCTATGGGAAACTTTAAGATCAACACAGGTGGAAAGAGGGACTATTTACCCCAACAAGTCCCCAGGTTACACTGTGTGGCAGTGCTTGGAAAAGGGCACTGCTGCTGGCGGCGTTTCCTTTGCAGCCCCACACTTGACACAATGCAACACGGTTAGATGTGACAAGCCTCGGCACTTGGGATTCTCCCTGTCTAATCTGAGCTCAAACGATGGTTTTCCCACAGCCTCCTACATGCTGGATGTAAGAATATTAGGATACCATGCAGGATTTGGTGCCATCGAGCGCCCTACCCATGCCCAGTTGCATTTACTCCTCCACGTAGCCACCAACTGCCTAGGATTTGTCTTCCTTCTCCTCTTCTGCGATCCGTAGGCAGACATTGAGCAACAGCTCATCCTTTAGGCTGTTTATCCAGGCTCTTCTCTCCCTGCGTAGCAGGAAGGACGAGGAACGTGTTTCATGATGAGGCGGGTTTCCAGTTAACGGGACAAAACGCAAGCTAAGTCATCGACCGGCATAACACGCCAAGAAAGAAAAGACTTAAATTTATTGTAAATGACACCCACGATGCAAAAGAGCAGAGTGCGGGAAACTGAGAGCCTGGTTTAGGAAAGCACTCAGAGGCGGGCTTGAAATTAAGCATATGCTTAAGTCCTATTGAAGCTAAAGGATATAATTTGAAGCTAAAGGATATAATTAAGTGCTTTCTCCCATTAGAAAGATAACAAATAACCTTTCCTTTGCACATTTCTTTGCTGTTACAGTTATCACTATGCCCATTATGTTAACAGAGGCAGCGCGGCAGTACATTCCCTATGCGAAATATTCTGGAAATATCCAGGACAAAGCGTTAACAGAGCAAATATTTTCTCTGACGCATTAAGGCCTGGATACTAGGAGACAGGTTGCGAGGTCGCGCTATACACAAGACATGGGGCTCAAACCGCAGCCTCTCGTTGGGTTTTTGTTGGCTGGGTTGACCCTGAAAGACTGAGGGAAGCTTTGTGAGCTTCTGAAGTGAGCAAACACCGGGGTCACAGAGGAACCGCACTCATTGTGCCATTTTTCTCAAGGTAAGGGTTTGTTTTTTCCCACAGGAAAGACCCTGCCTGCGGTCCCACACGTTATCGGCGGGCGGGCGGGCTGCCTCTGCCGAGCTGCGCGTTTGCGGAGCGAAACCAACCCCGAGGAGCCTTCGCCGCTCAACTTCAGCTCCCCCTTAAATCCCACACGTTGAGACCTTGAACGGAAATTAAAAAAAAAGAGAAAGCTGAAAAATTAGATCCAAAGGCAGGAGAAGACTTAACATCCCCCACCTCCTTCAAAAGCTCCTTTCTTTATTCTCACCAATTCCACATCCCAGTGACACTAAAACGCAGGGCCTTTGCTAGCTGCCACTCGGGTGATTTCAGCCGTTTTTCCTTGCTGTGCAATGCCATGGGATTGGAGGTGCAGAAGGCTTTGATTAAAGTCTCCAAGTGAAGACTACAGGTGCTGAGAACATTTGGTAACTTCTAACCTACGAGTTGTAAACTAATAGAACAAAAAACCTCTTGACAGCAGCTGCAATTTCCAAAGAGCCGACAGCTAACGCAAGTTTATCAGAGCAGCTACAGCCACCTTAGACATACGCTGGGCTAGATATACCTGCATCGGAGCGGGGACATTATTTTAACTGACAGCATGAAGCTAATAAGATAGGAAATAATTCTTCTAGCTCTGCATGCTGTCCACACGCAGTATGAAGAGCATCATTTTGCACTGGACTTCAGCAAAACGAAACAAGTTGCAGGTACCTTTCCCTTGGGGGGGCGACACTCTTAGCTCTGGGCTTGTGTTTTCCAGGAGGATATGGTCCAAAAACAATGCTGAAATGTTGCTGCCTTGCTCGGCTCCAACCACCCATTTGTACAGGAGCTCATTTCAAATGAAACAAGAAATCCATATTCTTACGGAGGGAATCGGACCGGGGATTTTAATTGCTGTGGCAGTTGTGACCACTGAGAACTGGGCAATTAATAGCACTGTTAATAAACTCTCACTGCTGGAGAAGCTATTAGCTTTGTGGATGCCCAGCAGGGTCAAAAACTGCTCACGGTCCCCGCCACTGAGACGTCCAAGGCGCCCGGGAAACCCTTGAGCGCGCCGTGCCCGCGCGCAGGAGCAGCTGGGCCTGGTGCCGGTCCAGCCGCGCTCATTTTAGCTCCCATAAATAAAAACAGGAGCAGAGTGGCTCCGCAAAAGTATTTACAGAACACTTGGACGCTGCTGACGCGGCCGGGCTCGCCACTGCATGCTCGGGTTTATGATGTATAATGTTGGCGGCCAGCGTGGCCCCAATTTGGACAAACCTGCCATTAGCACCGGCGTGGCAGTTATTTTACTGGGGGTGACAGACTGTGAGGTAGGGAGAGTAATTCAGACTATTACCCAGGTGAAGGCATGAAAGCTCGGTGATATATGAAGACCACTTAAATTCATTGTATCTTGTACATCACATCTTTGATAGATTATAGCTGTGGCATTAAAATGGAAATGGTTTCTCGGAGGCCTGACAGGGGCTGGGGTGACCCGTGACCTCCCTCTGAGGAATGTGACTGACCGAATTATCAGTTAAGAGAAAAATCTATGGGGAATAGACTCGCCGTGATGGAGAATCCACCATGCAGATATATTTTTTTTAACTTTGGGGTTGATTGAAAGCTGCAGCACTCAACTCCCCCACCCCGAAACATCCTCCCTTCCCTGTTTTCCCTCTCCCCTCCACCCCAGCCAGCCCCAGGCGCCTCTGCCCCGCTTTCAGATCAGCAGCTTCCCCCCCCCGCCCCGATATTGATTGAAAAATTGTTATTAGAGATAGTAGGTCTTCGTGCACGCTGCCTACTGATTTAATTTGGAAAACATTTAATTTTATGAAGCGGTAAATGATGGTGGCACGCTCCCGCGTGTTCGGGAGCAGCTGGCTCTTTAGCTGTGCGCCGCCGCTACTCCCAGGTGTCCTCTTGGCAATCATGTGCTCCCTTCCCCTTTGCTTAACAAGTTATTTCAATTTCTAAACGAAGGCTGAACAAGAGAAAGACAACATGCAAATTGCGAGCGGAGCCGCCATTCACACATGAAAAAGTTCCCCTGGAATTCCCTCAACTCGGCCCGGCCCTCCCTCCCTCGCGCTGCATCTGTCAGGGAAAAAACACAGGCCTTGTTCTCATCAGATTGTTTTTACCAATGACCTGACACCACCATCTATAATTAATTACATCATTTACATTAGACTATTGACTAAACAAATACATAAATCATAGGCAGAGTCAATAGACGCAGACATATTTAATCATGTTCTAAATAATGATTACTGCTCCCATAATGCAATAATTATTTTCAGCAGCTGACTTGAATTAATCTTCTGTCAAAGTGCCATCTGAGAAAAGAAAGTAGAGCAAGACGAAGATGGAGAAGGGAGCCCTGGTGATGGAGCAGCCGCCTGACGCTTCCCGTTTGCTTCCTCCCTCTCCCGTCCCACCACCTCCGCAAGGTCTCCTCAGGACCAGCACTCGCCCTCCCGCTCCCGCCAACTTCCCGGCCAGTGGGAATGGAGTCTGAGACTCCCCAGAAATGCTGAGTTCCTCCAACAGAGCGACTCTCTCTTACTTTGGGGGCTGCCCCCTCTCGCCCTTTCGGGATCCGTGCGCCGCTGAAGCGCCGTCGGCGCCGGAGCTCCTCGCGTTGCAGGGGGCCGGCAGCACCCGCCAGCCAGGCCGGCCTCACCCGGCACCAGCAACGCTCGCCGTCGCAGGCTAACACGTGTAGGGCGAATTTAGCTCTCATTTACTTAAAAGCCGCGCCGAAAGGCGCTTCATTAATTTGCGAAACACACATTGGGCCTGCAGGGCCGGCCCCGCTGGCGCGCTTTGACCATGGCCCGTTTTCAACGGGCTCCAAACGCGGTGCCCCGCTCCTCCCCATCGCCTCGGCGGCAGCCAAGAACCCCCTCCCGGCAAAGGCAAGCGGAGCGGTGGCTGCGGCAGCAGGACGGGCCCCAGCCCCCTGCAGCCTTCGGTCTCCCACGATGAGCCTGCGCCGCTCCGGGAACGCGTGCGCAGGGCTCCATCCGAGCACGAGGCGAGCGGCTTCACCACCACGAGGGCCGCGGGGGCTCCCGGAGGCGCCTTCCCGAGCAAGGCGTGAAACGGCCCCGTGGCGGCTAAGGCACGCGGAAAGGGCGGCAGCCAGGCCGGTTTGCGAGCTGGGAGAGCCCTGAGGAAGAGCTTGGCCCCGGCCCCGCTCAGAGACCCACCGCACACAGTCTCTCCTACCTCCCGCGGCAGCCAGCTCCGAACAGGGAGGATGTCTCCCAAGCCCAGCACGGCTCTAGATTGCCCATAGCACTTGTTTTTTTCCCTCCCTTCCCCTTTTCCTACTCCAACCGATGAGTTTGATTCCGTAAGGCAATTCTTCTGCTCCTAAGGATGAAGGAAGAGCAATAGGCAACGTCAGACAATTTAAGATATGGAACCGTCTAGGAAATCTGATTGTAAAATCAAAGCCTCCGTTCTCGGGAAATAAGAAAAGGCCCTCTAACTTTCCTTTCCCAAGCAAGAGGCAATTAAAGCACAGACTATTCAATAACAACGTGGTTATGTGTGTATTGCTGAGTCTTGCTATCCGTACACATAAAGTATCTGCTGCAACACAAAGCTAAGTGAGCCTGAGGAGATGTAGCAAACTGCATTTGGATATTCGCCTTAGTATTTATAACACTCCACAATGTAGCGTTTTTGAAAGCTTTTCTAAACTAGAAGAACTGGGCAGACTACACTGAAATATTTATGAAGGGTAATGAAAAAAAACACCCATCAATGGCAGTGATATAGGGTGGTAAATATTGAATGATGAGTGTGTTATAACCATAAATAAACAATAAGTATAAACGATAGTGAATATAAATAGTTATTAATACAAATAGTAAATAATAAAATATAAGCTGGAGAGTGAGAAGGGAGCGAATGAGGACAGACATCAACTACTGAGGGGTCCTCCCTGCTGCTCTTTAGGGTCTCAGGACGTGTTCAGCTGCGATATTGCTGTTCTCCTCCACCAAAACGTGAGCGATGCAAATTGCTGCGCCTGACTCTCAACACGCATTAATAGCGTCTCAACAATACGCTATTGTCATAGGAAATAACAGGCCTGACCTTTTGGAGGGTCCAAATCCTTAATGGCCAATGGGCACAAAGGCAACAAATCAAAAGAATATATTACCAATAACGTTATTTTCTTCGTTGTAACTAAAAGGAAGGAGCCTGGCTCAGCCAGCAGTAATTGCAGTTGTATAAAGGCAGCCTTCAGCCCCAGACTTTAATCACATAGGAAAAAAGAGGCAAAAATTTCTCACGTCACGGAATTCAGGTTTGCTTCCTGTCTAAACGCCGTCTGAATTTATCTTATCTAGGTAACCTTGCATGTTATACCCAAAGGCCACACTTTAATGACATCATTAAGCCCGGGCCTTTGAACCCAGTTGTTGTCTTTTCCAATCTCTGGGTGCCCCCAGCAGCCCAAACGTGTTTGCCCCCGGTAGCCTGTTGTCGAGAGGCTGCCGTACAGGTGGGGACTTTCTCAGGGAGATGCTTTGCCAAAAGCAGCCGCTCGGAGACGATCGATGAGCGCTGGGACTGAGCCCAGCTGAGAATGGCCTCGCTACCGCGTCCCTGGCCCTTCTCACTCGCCCACTGTCCCCCGCGGGGTCACCCGGGCGCTCTGGTTGTCCCTCTTGTGGCCAGGTCTTCTTGGCCAACTTCTCTTCTTACTAGCACGAGGAGAATAAGTCAAAATCAGGACATCTGCGCCACAAAACACCAACACAAATGCTCTTTTCTCTGCTTGCTCTCATTGAGGTCATTGGACCTGATTTTTTCCCAATCTGCTCTTTATTTACTTACCCTTACTAGAACCAGCTTCAAAACAAGGTCAGGTTTTTTAACTGCACTTCCAGGTTTTTGAAAATGCTTTTTCACTTTTTTTTTTTTCTGGTTATTTGACTTTGTCGGGTACAACGTTTGACTTAAATGCGGAAAAGATTGCTCAAAATATCTTGCGACTCTTTCTCCTAATTAAATCTTTAGTCATTTCTTCAGAACCCAGCTCTGGGATGACTTCTCGGCGGGAGCATTTCTGGTTGATTGTTTGGCTTTGGGACAATTTGATTTTTTGAATGATTCTTCCGTTGAGCTCTGGCTTTTCCAAGCCAGAAGAGAAGTCCTGGCCAAGTTCTTGGGACTGAAAACGGTGGCCAAGAGTTGGAGTCCAGCCTTGGTGTCACTTGAACGTGGTCCTGCAGGCAGCACTGTCAGCTGGTGTAAGCAGCAGCGTGGATATGAGCTCATAGCTTGCCCCAAAATCTTTAATAAAGAAATAAGGCTCAATTATTGCAGACAGAGGTAAGTAGCCAAATGATATGGCTATTAATAAACTTCTGTTAAGTCTGTCATTTTAAGCTGCTTTTAAAAGCAACCTTTTAAAGCGATGTTTCAGGAACACAGTCAACAGCAAGGAGAGCTGGTCTTTGGCTTGATTAGATTTTGCTCCTTTACCTTGATGAAACGATGCCTCATTAGCATTCCAAAATGAGAGCGCACTCTAAATGTAAGTGGATTTTAATATAATCTTTCTGAGGAAATGTCAAACTTCATTGGCTACTTACCCTTCCCCCTTCCCTTCTCTAATGGCAGAGTGCACAAGGAACCGTGCCAAAATAATATGCAAGGGACAGAGGGAATTTGGGAGTCAAGGTAAAAAATAAAGGCTCTGGGATAAATTCTTCCCTGTAGTAACATTAGCACTTCTTCCCGGTAGTAACACGCGCTGTCATGGGCTCAGTTTGGCGCTTTTCCTGTGGTTTCACACTGGGGTAACTGGCAAAGCTGTGGCTCAGTGGACTTCTCACACCAGTAAGTTGCGCTTAAGAAGATGTACCCAAAATGGATGTTACCCTGAAGTGGCACTGACTGCCTCGGCCACTCAAACCGTCTGGAAATGCAGACTTGGCCACTTATTCCTTGCTGCGCACCCTGGTTTATTTGGAGTAACTGGAGCTAGGAGCACATGGGCCATAGGAGGTGAAGGCGCCCTGGAAAAATGATCAGCCAAGTTGAAGGGGTCTGGAGTCAGAACAAAAACTCAAATAGGTGAAGCATATCTGCTTAAATTAAATTAAATATTAACATGCCCTGCTTTTGAGCCGCACTGTGAATGCAGTATGTGCACTGTTAATGAACCGCAATTTATTTACACCTCAAACAAAGAGTATCCTCACTGCCCCAAAGTAGTTAAATTGCCCTCTTCCTAGTGAAATATATTGCCATTTAAACATGCCAAAAGGCCATTCTGCCGGTCATTACAATAATCTATCATTTCTGCAACTGCTGGTATCCTGTTCTGTGGTCAAATTCAATCTGAGAAGGGTCAACAGAATTTTTCCACCAAACGCTTCCCTCTTGCCTGTCATCAATTTACTTTTGTCAACAAAAAGGGCATTACTACCGTATGAAATAGAAGATCCCCTCAAGACCTCTGGCGAAGAGCGAGCGCGTCGGTGCTGCTCGCGGGCCCGGGCCATGACTGTGTTCCGTGTGATAGCGGGAATTCTGCACCTTGGCCAACTCCTCTTACCCCAGCAAACAGGCCTGTTTGCCACTGCTGTGCGTAACAGCACGTCCTCAGTCGGTCCCTAAGAGAACAGCATGAAGTAAATGTGCTTCTGTAGGAAATAAGGTGCATATCCATGACCTCGGCTTTTCACCATGCTACTCTACCACTATTTTTACGTGTGCAACCAAAGCACCCAACCAGGCCAGTTTCACCTCACGGTACGTTCACCCGGTCGCAACACGGTTCCCCCCAGACACGCAAGCAAGGACCCTGCATTGAGGCAGAGAAAATCCACCAGGCGACGTCCAAAGGCGCGCTCTGCCTCAGCACGATGGTTTCGCTACCCTTTAAGAAGTTCCCTGCCAAGGAATTCTTTTAGTTTAAATTTAAACATAAAAAAGCAGGCTTGATAAGTAGAGAAAAGGAGAGGGAGAAACAGTACCAGTAGCTATTTGATAGTCAATAATTATCCGAGCTTTGTCTCCTACTTACTTCTTCAAACTTCTTTCCTGCATGTGAATAGTAAGTGAGCAGAAGCTACTTTTCAGGAGTCTCAGTTGGGATAACTGTGAGGATATCTCAGATTCGGAAAGTTAACGTCTCTCTTTTTTTTAATAGGAAGCCAGAAGTCCCAAGAGGCACCTTGAATAAAAATAACAGCCACGGCCGTGGTCAAAAAATCACTCCAATACCCTTGTTTCAACTCTGAAGCAACTGCTCATTTTTAAGAGCCTCCAAAATCATTGTGTCAAAGTTACGCAAATGCTAACAATTTATTCCAAGAAAATTAAACCTGCTGAGGTGAGACTGGGAAATGTTAAAACTTAATGAACACAGAAATATACAGGCTGGCTTAAATAGAGTTGAGATTTCTTGAGGTGGCTACAGTGCTCAGCATTATCCCTTCTCCAATTTTTTGTCACTTGGGAACATCCATATTATTATTTTTTTTTTTTGGTGCTGGAAAAATGACAAGAGCTGTTCCCCTGTTTGAACGTGATGTGAGTGAAGAGAACAGCATCTGCTAGCGTATAGCAATTACCTTGAATTTGGAGGAGAAGAGTTGCTCTGCAAAGCAGCACAGAGCAGATACCGTAGGGCACTACCCTGTCCTCTCCCATGCGTCTTGTTCTGCTTGTCTAAAGTCTCTTCCAGTTACCCCAACGGGCAGACGGGCAGTGATGTCTTCAGCCAGGGCATCCAGACCCCATCAAATCTCATCCATCAGCACCTACGTGGTGGCTTTGCAGGTGGTTTGGGGGAATTCTGCTACTCTGTGCTGAGAATGTAACTTTGCTCTGGTGCAGCTTTTGCTGGGCTAGAGCTCCGCAGTAGCGGTTGGTGTCACATCAGTATGACAAATTGTCAAAGTCGAATTAACGCGAAAGGCAAAAAATGAAAGAAATAATGAATATGGAAGGGGAGCTTCAAGAATTATGTCCCTGTCAAAGGAAAAGAAGCCGTCCACACTTGTCCTTACCTCAGGCAGAAGGCGTGAGATGAGTTTGCAGAAGGCCTCTCGTGCCAGGACAAATCCTGAAGTAGGAGCACTTCACCGGAGAAGCAATTTGCTTCATCGGTAATTTCTGAGTATTTCCTTTTGCCATTGTTGAAGGCTTTGCATGTGAATATGGGCTTTCTTTCTCGCACAGACGAGGCTTTGTTTTGCAGCCTGAAACTGAAGCGAGACGGTAAGCGTGTGCATCTGACTTTCGCTACGAAATGAATGGGAATCTCAGAAATCAACGCTGAGCCCGACATTATAGAATCAGACGGGATGGAAAGACAGACTGTGTGGGAGGGAACAGCTTACATAAACACTAATATTTATTATAATTGGCAAGACAGTTAAGAAAAATCATACGGCCAACGACTGCCTTATCCAAAACTCACTCAAACTGCCTGAAAATATTCTTGCAAGTTCAAGGATTCTGGGCCACGATTTGTGTGAATGAGTCCGTTATTTTAAAGGTTTTGTGGTGAAATGGGTTCTGCGCAGCGTTACATCCTTTCCGGGGGTAACACTGTCCGTACAACCCGACTCTTCCGCAGCGATTTTGATGGAAGATTTCCCAGCAGGAAGAGCAGGTCTGACAGTAGCACTGCACTTTCTTGCACGTTGAGAGAAGCAAGGAAGTGGGACGTTGTGACAGCCACCCAGATGGTGACAGCCTTTCAGCTTTAATCCATTTGATACATTTGGTGTCGCCAGATGATACAAGTCTATTCTCAATGGTTATTTTATGCAGGTCTGATTGTTTGTCATACTGAAAAGAAATGGGAAAAAGTCATGGCTCTTGTCATAACAAAAATTAAGGAGGCCATAATTCCAGCTTTTAACCAACAGGGAAAATCATGGCATAAGTCTTTCCATGTAATATCAAGCTGTTTGACTTGAAAAGTGGAGTCAGGTAAGGTCTACAATATTTTACAGTAAAATATTTGCAATTATTCACCTGCGTTTAATAGTTTAAAAGCCTCAAAACAACCTGCCCCAGCACACCAAGTGGGCAGGCCTAAAATGCAACAAAACACGCTGGAATCCAAGGGACTGGCAGATATCACTACTCTTTATGAAAACCCTATGCCTCATGTTTCTTGTCACCAGGCTGTGACAAACATCAGGCCTCAGTGAGAAGGCACAAAATGCTTTGTGGCATCAAAACATGAGTCGGAGCTTTGCCTAACACCTCTCGGTGGAAGGCCCTGGCCTGACAGCTTATGGGCACTTAGAGTTATTGCATGTGAAATGCTGAATAACAGAAGCCCTCACAAATCAAGTCTCACTTTTCAGGTACCCTAATAATTCACAATGCAGAGATGCTGCTCCCAGCGACGCTGAGCTAGAGAAGCCAGCACTGCAGTTTGGAAGCGCTCGGACCACAAACGCCATCTGATACAGATCACACCAAACGTGCATTCACTTCCTTATGGGAACACCCAGCGGCTGTTAGGATCTTGACGCTCCGGAGGCCTTGCAGGCACACCAAGCATGGCCCGAAGCAGCATCTGCAGGATAGCGCTCGGACAAACTCTGCCTATTTCTGCTGAGCCAAGAGCTCTGAACTGCAATGTGGCATTTGGGGTCGTTACAACGCAAAAGATGCTGTCGTGTGACTAACAAACCCAAGGGCCTGGGCGCCTTCTGGACTTCATAAAGCTGCTCTGGGCACAGGACAGAGCACAGGACAAGCTGCTTTTCCGTAGGCATTTCTCTTCTCCTACTCAGACTAGAGAGAGCCTGAACAACTTGGAAAGAGACGGATCAGAGAGGCTTTTAAGACGCTGAAGTGCAGCAAGAGGGGGGAAAAATCTTTTTTTTTTTCAAGTAGATTGATGACAGGGCACTTGAGCAGATGTATTGCCTGTTCCAACCAATTCTGACAGCTCCTGCAGTTTTATCTTCCTGCCTACGCTGAACTGGCACTGGCAGATGAGACAGCACCCCGAGACAGCCAAGGGAAACTCACCTCCAGTTGCTGACATCCCGATAAGTTATTTAAGTATCAGACCGTATCACAATTTTCAAAGGGGTAACCATGCCAGGGGTTTAACATGCGCTGCTCTTGCCTTCGGCTCGCACAGGCTGGCCCAGCTGCCCGCCGGCTGTCGGTGAGCTGTGCCGCGAGGAACTCCCCTCTCCACGCGAGAAGCTCAGTTTTTCGTAGGGCTGTTGAGCCTTTACTCCTCCTTTCTCTTCCTTCTTGCCTTTACCTGCTGGCTGACGACTACGGATGGTCCCCCTGGTTCCTCCTTGCAGGGTGAGCATCGCTCTAAGCTGGCTCGGGAGGCCCATTAAAGACAACCGCGATGATGTTGATTACTGATCTTTCATCTTGCTGTTTTACAGGGAAATGTTTCTTGCACCCTTCATTCCTCCCTGCCTGAGTAATCTTGCAGTCTGCAGCCTCAGTTTGACTGCGTGTGGTTCAATTAAAAATAAAAAGCATCACACACTATCTGTTAAGCTTAAGAGGGGAAGATCCAAACGACTGACAGGGCCTGATGCAAAAGTGGCAGCTAACAAGAACCTGAAGATGTCAAATGAAACCCGACAGTTCTGAGCATAGGGCTCTGGAAAGTGATTTTTCTTTTTTAAGAAGGTAATGTTGGACCAGCTCTTTACGAAAACAGTTTTGAAAGGATTTATTTTATAACTCCAAGATCTTCCAAGGGAACGTGAACAGTAAAGCTCTGAAAAAGAACAGTGGTGAATGGGGCTGATTCTCTGCAGGCAGAGGTGCCTTCCAAGCACCGCCCCACCTGACTCCAGCGCAGCGCTTGGAGGAGGCTTCGCTGAACTGGGTGTTTTTCCCCAAACAGGGGGGTCCCGGAGGCCGGTGGCTCCTTCACTGCTTGGACCTGCACGGTATCACTGCTACTCTTGTGCTTCATGGCAGGGCTGTCCCCAACCACTACCTGCATGTGCACGAACCCGCTCAGATCCCAGAAAAATGCAGGACACAAGAGCAGAGAGACCCACGTGGACTCGCACACGCGCCCGCTGGACAGAGCGGGTGACCTGACGTAGAGCTGGCTGCGACAGGCAACCCCCTTGGGCTGCCTGGTCCCGCGTCGCAGTCTGGCCTTGTCTTCCTGTTGTCCTTCCTTGCTAGGACTCCACTCCGAGATCTACCTTTGATTTAGGGAAGCAGTGGTTCTATTCAAGGGAAGGTAGGTGTGCCGTGCCCTGTGCTTTTTCACAGCAAATCATCTTTTTTTTTTTTTTCCCTGCCAAGATTTTGAGGGGTTTATTTTTTTCACTTAAAGCTCAGTTTTCCACTAGAAAGCAGACTCCTCGAGTTCAAAACAGAAGTCGCCTACTTTGGAAACTTGTTTACAAAATATAGGACCACAAAACAGACGAGAGCCAGACACAGTGCTGCAATTGCGCATCCGAAAGGCGAAATCTCTCACTGAAACGCACGAAACCTCTTGGACTCTCCACGACAAAACTTGTCAAACGGAGGAGGGAAGCTCAGGAAATACGGGGTATTTTGGCCGTTGACTTTGACAGGCTATTTTCCCTATTTTCCTACACGCCACATCCACACTCGCGAGGCCAGCTAAGGCACGCGCTCCAGGCATGCCGAGCCAGCGGCTCCGATAGGTGTTGGGACAGTCCTGGCGCGGCCGGGGCTCGGGCCGCTTGGCGTTCTCCCAAAGAGTATCCACTCCATTTCCTAGGCTTTAATGTGTGCTGGGAAGTACTCAGAGCTCCTCGCATCGGGGCAATTTCAGACTCAGTTTGTCCAGGCAGCTTCATGCAACTGTTGAGTCCTTCATCTTTTTTTTTTTAAAAAAAAACTCTCTGTGAATAATTGATAGTTAATTAAATCTCTGCTTTCTAGAATGTTTTAATGCCTTGAGCGAGCTTACCTTTGCCTGTTCTATCTTTAGACCTTCGCTCAGTGCCCACTGTCTTCCAATCTTTTGCTGGGTACAAGTTTCTGCACTGACTCAAAATACTGTATCAGCGCCTACCGCTCATAGCTAATGCACATATGCTACAAATCATATATTATAGACTCTGTAAGTTCTGTAATATCTGCAGCTTATTTAGCTGTATTTTTTTTTCAAGTGTATCTCATATCATGAAATTACCCCTGCCAGTGTGCTTTTTGAATTTTACCTCCACTTCTGCATGACATTTTGCTTCCTAAGGTAGTCTGCATGCGTTGTTCAACAAAATTAGTATTTACAACTGTAGCTCAATTATACAACTAATCCACTTCCTAAAAGCTGTGATTGCTTCATATGCTTTTCTGCATGTACATGTGGGAAATACGTGAGCTGCTGAGCACTTTAAACTTGCACTTACTTTAATAAAGGCTATGGAGCTTCATTTATTCCAACAAAGCTAACTTGGCTTCTTGGATGCCTCTCCAAACACAGTGACATTACTTTCTGCACAATATCTGGTCCTGTGAGATACCTCTCTCCTTTGCAAAGTGTCACAGTGGTGCCTGTGGGAGTGTTAGTTGAAAAATAATAGTTGGTATAACATCATTAGGCTGCAGCCAGCGCATCTATCCCTATCTGGAGCACAAAGCAGCTTTATGGCTTCTGACTCAGAATTCCTGAAACATGGCAAGTCCAGGCATTTAATGTCCTTGCCAAACACCAATTTGGTGCATTCTGCTGTGTTGAGACATTTTTAATAAACCAAAGTTGAGTCCACTCGGCCAAATTAAAGCTGGGATTTGACTGCGTCAGGTACGATTGTTTCAAGGCCTGGTTCTGGCTGTGTTTGAAAGAGCGGTCGCGAAAGGCCAGAACTGTGAGCTTCGAGCGTGCGTACAAAGACAATTTTGGAGCGCTTAACCCCGTCGCCCTCTCTGCGCTCCCGCGTGTTTGAGTGCCATGTTACGAGTGCCCGACAAAGGCCAAGGCACCGACCCGCGGGGCGTATGATACCCACAGCCACCCGGCTTCTGGCTGGGCTCCACTTGAGACAAGCAGCAGGGCGAGACGAAGCGGAACGCAGAGGGGTGAGGGTGGCTGCGAACGCGGAGCTTTACCCACCGCCCTTCTTTGTCGCGGGTGGAGGTGACTCTTGGGAGGTGGGCAGGAACCCCGTCATGCTAACGAACGCTAGTCGAGATGCTGCAGTCATCTCAGCATTTTGCTGTGCAGACAGAGTTGTGCCTTCTGAGCGAAGTAACGTGCTGCCCTCAACAGAAAGCCCTGTTTATCACTTGGAGATGCAATAAAAATAACAAATGCCAGGAGTAAACCTAATTCACTGTGCTACTTAGTATTTGAAATACATAAATATGTCAAGCAAAAGACCTCTAATAGACCCTTTTATCCTGGTAATAGTGTACATATAATTTTCCTCTCATTAGTACAAAAACTACCTAGGGAACTATCGGCCCATCCTTCATCCATTTAATCTGCATTAGTTTACTTTTACCTTGTGTTTAATCTGCTTTCCCTCAAGGTATTTTGAATAAATCAATAGGAATACATGATTGTTTAATGATTTTTAGAAGAGCTCCCTTCGACCACAGCTGCATGATTTCGAATGACTAATTCCACTTTTTACAATTGATCCCGCCGCGCGCAGCCCATCCATTGCTGCCGCGCCAGGGGAGAGGCGCCCCAGGAGCTTTGTGATTCAGCAAGGTCTTCAAGGCACCCAGTGGGGCACCAGCCCTCATTCTTAGCTCACAGCCACGGAGGTGACCTGCCTGCGAGCAGGACTTACACATCCTCCCAATATATATAAGGACACGCTAAAGGGATACTGAGCGCAGCTATTTCTCAGCTCCGGCACCCCGGTAAGCGCAGGGACCAAACCCACATCCTTCTCTTTGGATATAACAAGCAGGTCGTCTCTTTCGTATGTACAGATGCTCCTACCACCAAGGCACCTTAGCTACGAACATGTCTACACCATGGCTGAAGAGCCAAACGCTCCTCTTACATATGGGTGTGATCTGCAGATGGACACAAGCTCCTGCTCGGGGTGAGGCCTAGAGCAACTGGAGCTTGGCAAGGGCTCCTCCAAACCCTGCGTGGTCCTGCAGAAGGTGGTGGCTGCATCTCCTGACCCCTCCTGCTGCTGACAGGAATGTCTTGAGGCTTTGAGGGTGCTTTCAGCTCCCAGCATAGGGCGCAGTGGTCTGGCAATCACGAGAGGACTAGAAGCAGCACATTAACAAGCTTGACCTTTCTAAGGCTGAATTCATGGGACATCCAGGTCCAGAGAAGCTTTCCAACACAGACGGAGTCTGCAACAGGCCATACATAAAATTACAGAGTCCTCTTAAGACTGAGTTCACCTTATTTCACTGTTAGTACGCGGAATGATATATGGACACGCTGGCAAACAGACCGGCACTGTATGAACACTCAAAGCTGACACTGCTACAGCACTAAAGGAAAAAATATTGGCAGTTAGCTGCAGTAAGCTAGAAATCCTCTTTGATCAGGATGCTGAAAATGACTGTGACAGGCTCTGCAAGCCTCCTTACCAAGTGCCAATGGGCCTAAGACAATACAGTTTACAGTGAATAATCTCCTGCTCCTATCCTATCCTATCCTATCCTATCCTATCCTATCCTATCCTATCCTATCCTATCCTATCCTATCCTATCCTATCCTACCCTATCCTATCCTATCCTATCCTATCCTATCCTATCCTATCCTATCCTATCCTATCCTATCCTATGCTTTCTCCTGGAAGACACTCCTGTAATATGACTCTGGCATCGGCACGTGCCATAAACTCCTATAGGTGCTAAAGGTCCTCAAATAACCGTGTGGGGACAGTATCAGCAGCTTAGCCATGCTCTAGAAAACTCATCTCATTAAATTTGCAGAAGAATATACACCATGTAAATGATTTTCCTGCTTCCTTAAGCTCATATTCTTTGCAGCTCTGCACTCCTGAGCGCAGAAAGGGCTTTCACGGCCTCAGAGGCTGTGTCCTGGCCCTTGCAAACCTGACCCTCACTTTGGTAGCTCCGTGAAGCTCTGCAGCTCTGGGCATTCCATCAAACCCAGCAGGTTCTCGCATGGAGCTTTGAGAGAAACACGCTGGCAGCCCGGAGTTAACCGTATGTCAGAGGGGCTTTCGGAGGGTCTCCGGGCTCACAAATCCCCACGCTGTCTGTGCTCGTGCCTGTGCTGCCAGCCCCCTGGAGCCGCTTGTCCCAGCTCTGTGCGTGGGCAGTGGTGAGCGGCGCTGGGGCCACGCGGACGCCAGACAACATTAACAACTGCAGAGCCCGCGTGGCGCTCCCTCGCTAGGGACTAACGGGGCTTGGGCTGCCCCTGGAGCCACCGACGGAGCACGCGAGGCCTGCACGTCACCTCGTGGCAGGCTTTACGGAGCGGGGAGGCTGCAGCTCCTCCGACACCACTGAGGTCCCTGAGTAGTGCCAGTTTCAGAGGCTCAAACAGCCCTATGGCTTTTGAAGCAGTAAAGAGTCTGCCTGAAAGCAGAGAAACAGAAGTTGCCAAAGGCTGGGGGCACCTGCCAGTGGTGGGACCAATTGTTTTTGGAAGTGTTAAATCTTGTCAGTGCACTGCAGTGCTTTTCCCCTGGATTTTTCTCCCTATGGCTTTCCCTAACAGTACAGATGTGTCCATACGGACAGTCATATGCCGTCACAGGGCACCTAGTGGCATGGGCTGATTATCACACACTGGGTAACCTTTTCTAGTGCCCACTCACCCCATGGTTAAGCTGAAAGGGTCGCACATCTGTTAGCTCCGAGACATAGGCTAACGTCCACGTGGCTGCCAGCAGACTTCTAGAAGCTTACACAAACCTCCGTCTCCTCAAGTCTAGCAGCACTGGGAATCTAGGCTTTTGAAAATCCTGCTGTACCTTTATCTGGTTCTTTCTATTGGTTCAGGTGGAAGCCGGGTGATGTGCAAGACGTGACAAGTGTTTCTCCTCTGTGATTCCCAAGGTTGGCTTGAGTCTTGCACAAGTCACTTCCAGAGGTGTGAAGAGGGAAAAAATATAAAAGCTCCAGTAAAGGTTATTTCATGGTTGTTTCTAAGTTAAGCGACACTTCTCCGACCCCTCACAGGAAATACAGGTAAACTTTTGTTCTTAACAGTTAATCAGGAGCAACTCCTTTGACTTTACAGCGGTATATATACATTTTTTTTTATATATATATGTACTTTTCAGGATATTTTTCCTGGGTACTTTTTGGTATCTGACCATGCTTTGGCCTCACAAACTGAATTTCACGAGGAATCCCTACCTGTCGCAAAGAATAATAGCCTTTTACCTGCGCGGTCCTACGACAATATCCTACACCAGGCGCACGTGTCCCTGACACCCCAGCTCTGCTCCTGGGTGCTGTCTCCCTGCTCCCGAGAACCATTAATCCTCTTAATTGCATATAAAAAGTCTGGTAGCAATTCTACAAATGAGTAAACACAGAGATAAAAGTGTAATCGCACTAGCGCAGCAAATTG
The DNA here is from genome assembly GCA_013398735.1 of Nothocercus julius. Taxonomy (NCBI): domain Eukaryota; kingdom Metazoa; phylum Chordata; class Aves; order Tinamiformes; family Tinamidae; genus Nothocercus; species Nothocercus julius. The sequence goes on from VZSV01000304.1 coordinate 252,033, forward strand.
GATTCGGGTCCTCATTGAACGATCCTGTTTCATCCCAGCAATTTTATTATCACTGTTACTGGAACAAATTACTTTATTAAACAGAAGGGGCTTTTGTAAAAGAATTTCTTCTTGTGGGCAATATCATGAAGCTCTGCAACACAAAACCAGCAATTACACTTGTCAGGGGATTTCTTTAGGCAATTCAGCTAATGGTTTGTGACAAGTAGGACTGGAAATGCTCATTCAAGTCTTCCCTCCGCTATGTAGATGTATTTTGTCAGCTCACACGCACAAAATAAAGCGCTTTTAGTGAAATGAGCACTTCAGGCAGCAGTCTGGCCGGGACGCTGCGGAAGGAAGAGGGTTTGGGGCAGACTGATGTGTGAGACGAGGAGAGAGAGGCAGATCTTGGGGTGGAAAGGCAGCCTGAGGGCAGGGCCATGGGGGCTGCGAGACACTAATGCCGGGGGCGAGCGCAGCCAGGCCCATGGCGGCGGCAAGCGGCACGGGAAAGGCGCCCATTTAGGCAGCTCGCCAAGGAGAAGGAAGCCTAGCTGGATTCAGAAGACACGTTCCAATCAGAGACAAATTGTCATGCTGCTTGGGGAAGCAGCTGAAGAGCCTTTAACAGCCCGTTACAGACGAGGACTTAGATTATGCAGGCTAACCTTACTATTGGCTTCATATCCTGCAAATCCAGGCACTCGGGTAAATCAAATTCAAGAGTGTGAGTCAGACAGAAACACCACACTGCCTTTTAAGTCCCAGCTAGGCACAGGATGATTTTTATTCCGCCCCCCCCACCCGTAGCTCAGTGACAGAGCGATCACACGTAGCGCTACCACCCACGGAGGCAGGATTTTTCAGCCACTTGTGCTGAACCCTCAGCAGCACCGTCACCAGGTGAGGATTACAAGGCCTCATCTTTGTCAAATGAAAGTCCCCGATGCTCCATGCAATCCAGGGAAAATCCGGAGCCTCGGAGGCATTTGCCCGCAGCCCTGGCTAGGACTGTGCTAACAGAACAACCCAACGAACCCAGAGGCAAGTCAGCCTCCTTCTCTAGGGGCCCCTCTATGTTCCTGTGGAGGAGCCGGCCGTGCTTTGGCTATCGCTATGCAGAATGGTTAAGGAAAACTATAGCTCCTGGATGTGAAAATGCCTTTAGAAATGACAAAACTGCAGGTGTCGGGGTAGGGGGTCTCCACACGCCACGCTCCCCAGTGCCTGGCGGATGAGGCGGTGCCGCTTCAGACACTTTCCCTCTGGTTTTGTGCTCTGGTTTCTCTTTTGTGCCCGTCATTAAGTAAAAAGTGCGGGGCGAGTTCATATAAATCCTGACATTCTCATTCCCCGTGTACACAGGCTCCCCGGAATAAATAGCCAGGGGGCCAAAGGACTCACTCGGAGCTCAGCTTGAAGACCTGTACACAGCTCCATTCAGGCCTGGTGTTCCCAATCTACTCTTAAGCCATCTAATTCCCAAGGCAAACTGCTCTTAAAGTCATCTCACCCCCCACCTCACCCTCACGCACGGCCCTTCAAAAAGGGAGGCCTGGCCGGGCCCTGTTTACTTAGTGCACAAACAGATTCAAGGCAGTGATGTCAGATTAAAGGAAGAAAGGGGAGAGAAATCAAAGCCTCTAAACTGCACATAAAAGGCAATCGCTGGCAACCAATCTGTTCTACTTCCAACTCTTTGCACTTTATGAATAAAGGTCAATCTGGAATTGGCACCCAAATGGTAATGTTCTTATAAGGGTTTAAGCTGCTTTAACAGCTGAATAAGTGAGAGTGCTGCACGGGGCCGCACCTCACGGCGCCTGAGCGCGGAGCCTCCGTGTCCCGCGCGGCCGCCCCGGGGGCGGGCACGAGACCCGCGGGGCAAAGCACTTACCAGGGCGCCAAGGCCACGCGAGGACAAACGGCCCCGTCCTCCTCCCCCTTTATTCTTCCATCTGCTCTGCCTGCTGGCTGCTCTTCTGCGCTCACCTATTCCATCTCCTCGGGCTTATTGGGATTTTTTCGTTCTTTCTGGCCCCACTGCACTGGTTTTCAGCAACTCACATACTTGTGGCCTTGCCTCAACGTCACTGAAAGCAGCGACCTTCCCGAAGCAACTATTAAATTATCTCATCTAACTCTCCACGAGGCAGCAAAGACCGGCCAGCTCATTGCACCTATTTCCAAATGGCAGAAGCTTCATGGTGACTCAGAGTACCAGCTCATCATACCAGACAGAGGCCTCACTGCTAGCAAAGCAGAAGCAGTTTGACTTGAAAAGAAAATAAAAGAATAAAATCAAAGTCAATATTTGGGATGCGCTTTCATAAAGTCAGGACAAGTGCACAGCAAAATTAATTCATGCCTGGCATTTACAAACAGTAACTTGATCTTTTAGCTGGTGCCCTTGCCAAGTCAAGCAGTTTTTAAAAAATTAAATTTGTGTAAAGGTGAATTTAGTGCTAATGAAATTGAAAGACCAGGAGCAATAGCTAGAGCAAGGCACTGGCCTGGCGGGCTCAGCTGGAGCTCCCCTTTTTCCACCCACGTTGCATCTCGTTCCTGAGCTGCAAGAAGCCGCCTTGCTGCAGCGAGGACAGGCACTTGTGTTCCAATTTATGTTCTTATTTGTAGATTTACACACTTACTGCAAGGAAACCTTCGCTCCTTTTAGCTCTTTCTTACAGCAACTTGCACCCTTTCTCAGGGCCACACTTCATCTGTTGAGCCCGGGGTCCCCGTCATTAACTGCACTTGTCTCCCTAGCAAAACCCCCAAACAACACAAACCCACACCCAAAAAACAAGCCCAAAGCCACAGAGAGGAGCAAAACGACCGTGTTTGACCCATCTTTTCTTTCGGGGCTTTGCACAGCAAATTCCACTACAGAGTGCAACAAATGAAAAAGAGTAGAAGAGCAAAAGTGCAAAGCGGCCACAAAGTCGGATCCCAATTCCCTACGTACGGATTGGGTTTACTCAGTTGCTCTGAATCAGACCCGCAACCTCCTCTGGTGTTTACGGGCCTGTGTCCTGGTCCCCGTGCAGCCTGCTGAAGGGGCTGGGAGCCCCCCACCGCGCACCAGCGCTTCCCGAGCTACGGAGCGTGGAGCCCTTCCCGGTGGTCTCCGGGATAAAGCAGCCTGCAGAACACAAGTGGGGGGCTCGGGGTAGGTGGGAGAGGAGGCGGCGGGGCCGCACGGAGATCCCGCTCTTGCAGAGTGATCTGCACAAGAAAGCGCCTGGAGAAAGTTGCAGGCAGAAAGGTTCCCAAATCAGCATTTCCATTTTAAACCCCCAAGTTGCTTTTACACACGCAACCCCCCCCTTCTTCCCTCTCTGCCTGCCCACCCTGACTTAAGAAATGCAAATGGGGCCAATCCTATTTTATGTTAAAAAGTGAAAAACATTTCAATGTATTCTTGTCTTGTATGACTGCCTAAGAGCCTCTAAATCCCCACCATTTACCAAATTAAACTAATTGAAAGAGCTTCCAAAAGCCACATCTGTAGGCTGACGTCTGTCCCTGCCTTTTGCTTTAGGCTGGGGGAAACTGTTCTCCATCCCATTGATCCCTGAATAGTCACGCCTGTCAGGAAGCCACATCAACCATTATCATTCTAATTTTACTGCCTTTCTTGGTCCCTAATCTAATTTGCAATGATGCTTAAGCATTTCGCGAGGCCATAGCACTTTCTTCAGAATTTCAACAAGAGCATTAAACCCCCAATTTACATTAATGAAGTGCACATTTAATTAGGGGAGAGGGTAAATGGAGGGCTCTTCAAGAGCGGTTTGCGTGATATGATAGGCACTTGAAAAACTAAGATGTACCTGATAAAAGACTCTCCGTGCAGCCTTCGTGCCTGATTTCATCTTCCTTCTTCATTCCCACCCCTCCTTCTCCCCAGCCAACTTTACTTCCTGCCCAAAAGTCACTGAAATAAAATTAAAGAGAATAGGGTCAGGCAAGGAGGGAGGGCAGCACTCCTCCGGTCCGGATGAATAAAAGGGTACTTATTTCCCACAGCCGGGAAATTCCTGCTGCCGAGGGGGAAGAGGAGGGAAACGGCGCTGCAGGCCTCGACGCTGCGAACGCAGACCGCGCGCTCGGCAAACGCTGCGCTTTGACCTGCAACCGCAGCTCCCGAACGCCATCGAGGCAGGCGCTCGCAGCTGTTGAGAACGCAGCCCTTGCCAGTGGAAGTCTTGCCCCCTTGGGGACACCTAAAGCCTTTCATGGATCCTCATATCGGGTCCTGAGGAGGAAGATCTTTTCCCGTGGAACATTTTACCTATCATTTACACACAACCGAACCCCAGGCTGAGCTCAGGCTTCATCTGCTACTGCTGAAAGCAAATAGACATTGTGTTGTTACAGGAGGGAAACTGCTCTTGCTGGGATACTTCAGGAGAAAATCATTGCTGCGGGCAGCCCAAACCTGCAGGGAAGAGCTCCCTGCTCCCTTCATAGGCAGCCCAAGCTCACCAGCAGGGCAGAGACAGGCACAAATGTCACTGCTTGGCACAACCCACCAAGACAGAAACAAACAGCCCGCTTGGCCGGCCAGAAGATGAGGCTGTGGGGCACATGCCAGAGGAGGAAGTTTTTCGGATGGCACTGACGTTTCCCTGAAGAGTCGGCTTGATCCTCGGCGTTGTTCGGAGGCGCAGGGGCACTGGGAGCCTCTCTGCCTTGGCCGTCCCATGCTGCGAGGCCCGCGCTCCTGCCTGCCCCGCGCACGCAGCCGCCGCTCTGCTGCCGCCCGCGCACACGGGGCGCACGCGCTGCTCTTGCTATTGCCTTCCGGAAGGTGGGAGGGCTGATTTTCCGACCCACAAGGATTCCCGTAATCCTCTGTTATGCTCATCAGCGGCACGGCTCTCAAAAGCGGAAAGTCTTACTCAGACTTTACCTAGCTTTGCCACAGAGCTCTGACAGTGAGCATTACTCATGTGTCACACGGGCCCATGCAGTGCAGTACTCATTAAACACCACTCATAAAAAGGAAAGGAAGAAGGATTCCAGTACTGAAAGACCAACCCAGTGCACGTATATTTGCCATTTGCTGCAATTACACTGCTGTCCCGCTATGCCTTCGAGTGGCAGAGAACTCAAATCTCCTTCTGAGAGCTCTCCATTGGAACCAAGACAGAAAGGAAGAAATGAAGTGTGAGCGCGATTCGGCTGTGAAATCCTAGCTAGGCGCCTCTCCCCTCGGCAGCTCATTAGGCAAGGAGCGAGGAGATGTGCGCTCCTTCAAACCACTCCTTCCTCGCACGCGCGCGGCCAGGCCTTGCGGAGAAGCTGGCAACTTCCCACGCAATCCCATTCATCCCAGTGAGAGCAAACCTGCCGCAAGGGAACTCTCCGGGGGTTTGAAGCCCCTGCCCCGACAACCCCTTACACGCCAGCAAGGCAGCTCGTACCCCCAGGGCTTCGGGAGCCTGCCAGGCACAGCACACGCTGCGTCAACCCTACACCTCAGCCGTTACACCGAGGTAGAGTAGAGCAGAACATACTTCCTGAGCAGCACCTTACGGCATTTTCCTTACGTATCTGACAGGGGTTCCAACACCCTTTTCAACCTCCTAAATCTCCCATGCTGGCAGCAAGTAGCTTTAATACTGTGCCATCTAAACCTGCCTCATATATTCCAGTACTTGTGATGTCCCTACCAAATATTAGCATGGAAATCGCTGATTTGAACTTCCAGTTTCTTCACAGCTGCCACGTTGGGCTATAGGGCAGCCAGAATGACATACCCGGAGCTAAGTAGTGGTTTAAACAGAATGCAAGGAGCAGATTAATACAAACATCAGCTTTCAAGAGGGTTTATGTAGAAGTTACCTTCAAACCAAAGCTTGCTCTTCAGAAGAAGTCTCGAACTGCAAGATGGAACCGAGGCGCTAAGACGGTACCCAAGAAACCGAGCCGGAACAAGCAAAACGTGCTCTGGGAGATAACGTGGAATGTGCCGTAAAATCCCCCCCCAGGGCTCTGACAGAAATATTGTCAAAGGAGCAGCAGGGGGGAAAATGTAACAAAAGAACACACACACACAGATATATTACTTTACAAGTGGACAAATCTGAGAAGCAAAATAAAGCGAGTGATTTAGAAATAAGTAAGTAGCTGACAGAGGGAGAGCAGAGCGGTTTCGAGCAGCAAAACAGCAGGGGACAAGCCTTAAGAAGGCCAGGATGAGGGCGAGGGTGAAGAGGTTAAGCAAGGGAGAATGAAGACATGAGAGAAACGCGGGAGCAATGCTCTCTAATTATGCGGGGACTGTTATGTCAGCTGAGCCACGTCGGGGAACAAAACCTTAACAGCGGCAGCAACACTAACTAGGTGAACATTACGGATTCCCGCCAAAGCCTTTCCCACCAAATTACACACCCTCTCCCCAAAGCGTTCCCTTCCGGAGCGGCCTCATTTCCCTGCGGACCACAAGCGTTTTCCCGTTGTTGCCCTTATAATTATCCCCTGGACTGGAGGGAGAAGCAACACAGTCGCTGCAAAGCGTGAATTCAACACGCGGCCATGGCGCCTGCGAGCAGGATGGGGCCAAGCAGCCGCAGCCAGCAGGTCCTGCCTGAGGGCGGGCAGGACCATGGCCGCTCAGCTGGGCCCCTCTGCCCGCCATCCCAACCAGGTTCCCTCTCAGAAAAGCTGCCGATCCAATCACGGTGCCCACGGGTCTAATGCAAACAGAGGAAGCGGGAGGGACGCAGCATGTGCCGGAGGAAACCACATGCGTGCGTCAGCACATCCCGGGGAGGCGGCCGCAGGCCCTCCCCACTGCGCACAAAGCCCCGCTCACCGCTTGCCGCGCTGCTCGGCCACCCCGCGCCGGCCTCTCTCCCTCGGCGTCTCTCCCGCACCTCAGTGTCTCTCCCGCGGCGTCTCTCCCGCACTTCGGTGTCTCTCCCTCGGCGTCTGCCCCTCACCTCAGTGTCTCTCCCTCGGCGTCTCTCCCTTGGCGTCTCGTGCCGGCCGAGGCGCCGGCAGCACCGCGGGGCACCCGGCCGTCCCGGGGCGCCGCGCTCGCAGCCTCCTGCCTCGGGGCGCCACCTCAGCGCTCCCCAGCCATCACACCCGCCGCTGCCCGGTTTCCTTCTGGTTCCCCAGATTTCCTTGGAGGGCTAAGCGAGCGGGCACATGGCCGGCGAGTTTCTAGGAGAAGGGGCGAGGTGCAACCCTGCTGCGAGGGTGGATTAGAGCTCGCGCTGCCAGGGAAATCCGAGTTTGCCGCTTTAGGCCACAGATTACGTTTCACCGTTTCCACGGCAGACTGGGGTTTGGCTTGACGCTTCCAGCTTTGCCTCCCTAAATGCCAGCTGCTCGGTTCTCCTTTCCAGGAGTCCATTAAACGCGCAGCTCCGCAGCTCGCGCCAGGCTCAGCCTCTCCTGGTGTGCGCACCTTGGCTCTGCCGCCGCTGCCTCACTGATACAAAAGGGTATCTCAGGTTACTCAGGTCGTGGGGCAGAACAGAAGTGATCACCCCAGGGGCAGTTTTGGCCCGGGAGCTGCCAGAGCTTTTGCTCTCCAAATGCCCACGCTGCTGGGCCATCCATCTGCGCGTGGATGGAGATTTCTCTTTGCTGGGCAGCAAAGACACTGCGGTGGCTTCTTCTTCTCCCTGGGCTTTCTCTTCACGGCCTGTGGAACTGCTTTTGCCCAAAACTAGGAGCAAAAGGAATAGCAACATAAAAAAAAATCTTTTTTTCGCTCTTTTTTTCCCCTTCCACAAATAAGTCTAGAGAGCTTTTATCAGCCCACAGTAGAGGAATTTGGCCGAATTTCCTTATAAATAAATTGCTGGATTGAAAGCATGTTTTTAACTCCGCTCACAAGTAGCACAGGAGCAGCAGGACCACAGGGCTGATGCAGCATGGAATCCCATTTCTAAACAGAGCAGTAGCATCCAGCAGAGTTGTTGAAGCCCAGATAAAAACAAATCATTAAGGTGGAATCAAGCAAGTTAAGGCAGAACAACAACACAAAAGCAGCAATGGAAAGACTGAATTACATTATAAATAAGTCAAAACCTGGAAAACTTGTGAGCTGTTTAAAAACCATTATGCCTTTTCAGTCACTTGTTAAGGGAAAACATTAACAAAGTGAAACTGTTCCTTTTTGATGGCCATGTGAACTAGACCACATCTTAGGTGGCAGCTGTGCTAATTCACCCATGCTAGTGGCCTGTCTGCTAGGAGGAGAGCTAACTTCTTTCACATCCCTATGACTGTGCTAGTTTTGTATGGGAACTGTGGGCAAAGTCTCCCAAAAGGGAGGCAGGAGCTTCCAGGGTTTTGCAGCCTTCAAAAAGCCAGCATAAATCTCTACCAAATGACTTTAAACACCTAATCATTAATGGCGTTATTTTTCATCGTGTGTTTATGAGAAGTCTAGATAGGGAAATCACACTAACACAGAGAGCCCTGCCAGCTCACCAGAAAACTTTTCGAAGGCATGTAACTCACGTGCCATTCTGATTCCTCAGTCCTAAAAACACCACATCCTGCTGCTATCAGTTCACCCTTGCTTTCTGACCAAAATGTTTTTACTGACCAGGGGACCAAACACGAGACATTTCAGACGGCTTGGTTTCCTTTAGGCCCACTTATGGAGGAACTAAGTACATAACTAATCCCAAATTACTAATTAGGGCGAGTTACTTGAAAGTCGCTTGAGATCAGCTGCTTGAAGGCTTCAATCTCGATGACACAATCGCAGCATGTCACGGTCAGGGTGGATGGGAAGTGCACCCACAGCGTATGTTACATTACACTAATGCCTGAACCAGCTCTGAAAGCAGCTCCAGCCTGAACACTGCAAGTGAAAGAGGAGCAAGGTCGAGAGCCTGGCACGTGCTAAGTGCTCCAGCCTTGCAGCGTCTTAACCTGTTCTTGGGAATGGCCGTCAGCACCCAGGCACTGGCATCTAGTTCTTGGATTCGGAATTGTGCATTTGCTCGGTGGTTCCATGCTGGTTTATGGCCCCCCTTGGCCGTGTTTCCCTGGTTGGCAAGAACAGTTTTGTTGTACAGCCCTCTCCCTTTCCACCTTCTACAAAAGGCATCATCAGGTCAGGCACCTCTCCGTGCTGCCCAGCATTGAAAAACGTGGATACGATGGGGCTCCGTGGCCCAGTGCTATGCAGGAGTTAACTCCAAGGTGAATCCTTGTCATGTAACACGGTGTGTGTGAATACAGTGCCATGTACCTCCTAATGAGAGTCCTTGTGATGCTGCCTGTCACGGGGATGCCTCTGGAAACGAGGGGTGGGTAATCACCAGAGAGCTATTCTACACATTCAGTCATAAATAATTAAGAATAACCTGCCTTCTACAGCCCACCGAAAGAAGATAATGTCATTTGGTTCAGGGCTGGGGAGCTTTTATTTCCCTTTGGTATTGCGTCAAAAAGCCTTATATATATATTGCGCCGAGCCAATCACCTGAGGATAACTCTGGCAAACAAACCCATGCCTCCACCTGAGTCTCCCAGGCAGACGCTGTAATTAGGATCACAATCTGTGTGACGAAAAAATCTTATAGTAAAGGATAATAATTGCTCATTGGGAAGGAGGTGGGACAGGAGACAAAAGGGGAGAACGAATGAATTGAATCCTTTAAGCGCCAGAGAGGGCAGTGGGAGGATGAGAGCAGAAACGCATTCAGGACGCGGCTCTCGCGGGAGGGCTCACTCCCACTCAGCGCGCTCCCAAATGGCGCAGACCCCGCTGCACATGGCTCCTACTGCCACTGCAGCAGCTCCCTCCTCCTACAGCTGCCTGGCATGGCCTCCCTAACTCTCACACGTCACCAAAGGCTTTTGGAGCGTAGCCTGGCATTTCGGAGCGGGCGTCTGTTGCACGCCCCCGGAAAGCTGGGGTTCCTGTAAGAAGGGCAGTATCGGTGCGTATTGCTCCAGGCATGCCCGGGAAGCGCGACCCTTCCAGGCACGTGCACTGCACCAGGCTGCCGCCGCCACAGAAAGCCCAGCCGCTGCAAGGTATTACTACAGCAATTAAACCCCCCAAATGTGGATAGGCAACTATTTTCCTTTGCCTTCTCTTCTATGCTTATCTGAATGCTCTGGAAATTTACCACCGTAGCTTTTCCCATCCTTTTATTCCCACTTTATTCATCTTATGGATGTGTCAGTCTGCGGCCTTATACAAAGTCCACTAGTGTCACCCACCCCCAAGGGCTGATGAACCGGCTGATGCTGACAGGGATTCCCACAAGAAGAGAAGCAGATTGTTTTGCCAGCAGGGCTGTATTTCTGCCTATTTCTGCTTTTTGTTTCCCTTTCCCCCTTCTATTATTTTCTCTGTGTCTTTGCTTCACGTTTCAAATACTGCTTCCAACCTAATAACAAGACTGCATATTTGTCCATCACAAACTCTCTCACTGAACAAAACAACTGAAATATTAGAAGCAAATTAATGCTAACATTCACCATTTGATCTTGAAGTTGGAATGATAATCACACTTTCATTGATTGGAAGCCTAAAAAGTAGGAAGGGACAGAGTGATTTGCCAACCTTAATCCCAAAGATCGGTGCTGGAAATTTCTATCAGCATAGTGCTCAATTAATAGGCAATTTTAGCTAGACATCAACCCCTACCTGACCTGAGCCTGTTTGAAATTTAAATGCTATTTAAAATATATCCCAGAGACACGTTTTTTTATTCAGTCGGTGCCTTTCAGGAGTTAAGAAAACACTCTCATCGCTGGGATTCTCCTGACCAGGTCAGTGCCTGAAATTCCACCTTGAGCTCTGCCCCTCAGGTAGACCCCGTCCATCCCCACTTTCCTCCAACCAGGGCATCTCCAACATCACCACGTTCTGCAGCTCCTGGTGCACTTGGTCCCTACTAACCCGCATGATTTCCTCCCTCGTGCTGTTTTCTTTACGCTGATGCCCACTCCGCGTTGTAGGTCGCAGCTGCTCCGAGAATGAGCCGGAGGAAACTGGTGTGCTTCGAGCCTAAACTCCTGCCTGCTGCAAAGGCCTCAGAGAGCACCATGACAGCTGAGAAGCTCCAAACAAGGGAGATGGTCTAAAAGCCTGTGAACTGTGAAGTGTTTGCTCTTGAGGGAAGACCTCCTGCATTAAGCAATTTGGGAAACAGTTTATTTTTCTCTCTTTCTGCTACCGTTACTTCCGAGCACTTTTGCTCTGACTCTTGTGCCAGATGGGGAAACAGCATCTCCACAATACTGAAGTACAAAAATAAACTAGTAAATAAAGGGATGACTCTAAGCTGAGTTTTTAGGCTCCCTCACCTGTTTGAAACACAAGTCTTGCTACCTGATGAGTTGCGTCCTGGAGCTTTCGCTTGTTACCATTTACTAAACAGTTACGACTCAATTTTCAGGGAGCTACAGGTAGCCTGTACATTTGGCTGAAGTGGCTGAAGTCTTAGCAGAGCAAAGATCCAAGTCATCCTCTTCCCACTGGCTTTGTCAAGGGAAGATAGTCATTAGCAGCAATCAGAATCAAACAACACCTATTTTCACCTTTACAAAGTCACATTTTTAGCAGATACCTCAATAGCCACTAGGAGATCATTCTTTTCCCCGAACCTCCCCACCGCTCAGCATAAGCTGAACCTGGGCAGTTTATTCCCTTCTGCCATCACAGCCTTAGGCGAGAATGGAAACAGTATCAGAGGGTATTTGAACACCTAATTTTTAGACTCTTGGCTCAAGCCAAGGGGGAGAGAGTTTGAAGGGTGTCTTTGAACATCATTTGTGATGCAGAAATCATTTGCTATTGGATCATTTTAAGTTTCGAGTGTACACTTTTGAATTAGCAAATTTATCTGCTTTTTGTACATAAAGAAAAACAAACCTCTCAGAAGAACAAAACTTTTGTTACCAAAAAAAAACCAAACCAGTGTGAAACTTTCTACAAAGCCAGACCCGTCGTCCCCCTGATCAGCTAAACTAACTCCCTTTATTTCTAGGCCTCCACATTCATTTTGTGGGTAGGTTTTCGACGCAGAACACAAAGTTGGATTTCTAATCTTGGATGCGTTTGGGGAAGAGCGGAGAAGAAAAGGAGAACACATAGGGGCCTGGCAGTTTGGGTGGTATGAAAAAAAAAAAAAAAAGTATTCAGGCAGAGTGTAATGAGAATAGTGGTTTGAAAATACAGCCCTGAAGGAAGAGTCTCCAGAGAAACAATGGGAAAGGAATAAATAAAAAGAAAGTTATAAATTCATCTATTTGCTCTTCCCTGACCCTTGCTTTTACTCCTCTTCACAGCAACTACCCTGGGAAAGGCACAATGCCTTCCCCTGTCACAATATTGAGAAAAATTGAAATGGGGAAGAAAGACCACCAGATGCTTTATTGTCTTAGGCGTTTCCACATAATTAGCTGGGAATAAAGGTCCTCTGCATGGTTTCATTGCGTTGAATGAACTTGGATATTGCTACACAGTAGTGTGTTTTATGATTCATGCTCTGTTATCCAGTGGCTTTTTGAAAAGTGCCAGCTACTTTATCACTGACGGCCAAGCCCGGGCCTACAACTTAAAATGCAGCAATGCAAAGTTAACTGTGCATGACAGATGTCCATGAAATTGTTTAACACACGCACGCATGCACACACCAGCACCCCGCACGCCCACCCCGGCACAAAGCCGTCTCCTGCCCTCCTGCTCCTCCCTGCGTCTCTCGCTGCGAGGTCAATGTTGTTATCACATAGGAAGAAAACCTGTTTATGGCAAAATGAGCTGCTGGCTGCATGGGGAAGCTCGGGGGTTCTGCGCTGGCTGTGCTCTCGGCTAGCGAGCCTTCCAAAGACACTAAGTTGTGGGCGAGACGAAGCTCGATCCCATCTGTGCCGAGAGGACGGAGGCTCCTCTCCCTCCTCCCTCTCCGCTTCTCTCCTGTGGCGAGGGCCCAGGACGCCAAAGTTTAGATGGGATGTTCACAGTCACCACTGTGGTTTTAGGAGCACTGCTTCCACTGCAGAGATTCACGGGGCGGCCTCTTTCTTCCATTATGCCTTAAACCTAATCTTCCGTTGACTGCTATGGCGGAGGATCGGAATCTCATCGTGTACAAAACCTGTGTCCACGTTCCTCCTTGGAGGACAGCACCGGGTAACTTGGGAGGAATCACTTGTCGCATGACCCGGGTCCAGAGAACTAGGCTCTCCGAGGTGGAACTAGCCTTAGGCGAGAGCAAGACCATCTCGGAAGCGGAGCTCTCCCGGCTTGGGCCCGGGGAGCTGCCTGCCGCCCTCCTCACGCCGGCTCCCCAAGCCGCTTGCCAAGCAACGTGGCGCGAGATGGGAGCGGGGGTAACATCGTCCTCTCCCTTCTTCGCGCTCCATGAACAGCTCCATTGATTGCCATTGGGTTATTAGCATGGGAAGGTGGAACCAAATGTGAATAAAAGTGACAGCATCTAGCCAAAAGAAAGGAAATGGTGATTTGGCTCCCAGCAAAAGGAGAGGAGAGAAATCCCCTGACCCTGCTCGGGCTTACTTTGCATTCTGCAAAGGACAAGCCCTTTCCCCAAGGTTTATTGGCCAGTGTGACAGGCAGGAAATAAACCCTGAGAAACCTGCCAAGCACTCAGCAAATGCAATTTCGGGGAGGCATAGGAGAATATAAGATGAATTTGTCAAGTCACAAATTGCCCCACAGAAAATGAAACATGAGCAAACAACAACTTAAGAACCAAAAAGAGAGTTTTCACTGTCCCTGTAGTTCACGTCTGTTAAGTTCATGGCTTTCTGCAGAAAAATAGTAACTCTGCTACATGGAATATTGGGTGATATTCTCTGCCATGAGGTGATGGATACACTTCTGCCTTCAAGGGAGCTGGCATTGTTTATTTCGTGTACTGATCCGGGCCCAACGCCTCTTATTTTATGGACCTTAACGGCAGCATAAAGCTCAGCCTCCAGCAAGTGAAATCCCAGTCCCAGCTGAATGGGACAGTCGCGAGCTCAGAGGAACTTCTCCAAGATGGGAACCAAGGGGTTGCAGTGACAGGTCTCACAGAGACCAGTTACTCGGTCTTTCAGTGGGCACTAGTCTCTCCCTGACGCCTGTTACTAACTCGGAATTTTTCCTAACTAAGTGTCCGGTTCTGTCTTTCATGCTCCGGGCTAACCATATCCCAGCTAAGGCACTCCGAGTCCTCCAGGAATGGCGAGAAAACGCTGTCCCTTCCATCTTGGCTAGAGGAAACAAACTCCCTGGCTCCTTGTGGAAGTTCTTGTCCCTTCCGAGCAGCAGCAGGTAGCTCTGGGGATGCCAGTTAGGCGCCGCGGGCTGCCCGCGCCTCCCCGGTGCCTGCCTTCGGGCCGGTGGGTGGCCCGCTCAACATTTTGGTGGATGTTCCATTCCCACCCCTTTTACTACGACCCTGGTCAGGCCACTTTTATGCCCGTGACAGCTTCATGAAGCACAAAACACGGCGCGAGACACGGCATGAAATTGGCAACAAAGGCGAGCAAAGGCAGGAACAATCCCCTGGCAGGATGCGATCACAATATGGCTGAGTGGAGCTGGAAGCAGATGCCCGCGGCCCGCATTGTCCCGCTGACTGAAAAGACATGACCCCCGCGGCACAGGAGACAAGGAGGCCCTCCTTGTGACCCACGGCGGCAGGGGAGGTGAGGTGAAACCCATGAATAAATCAGGCGGGCCGCTGGCGGAGGGGGGCCGAGGCGGGGGGAAGCGGCGAGAAAGGAAAATGCTAAAGAGGACGTTTTATGGGGAGCGGGCTGGGAGGCGGCCGCCCCGGCTCCCTGACAATGGCTCCCTAACAGATGGGCGCCCGGCTGAAAGGGGCCGCGGCGGCGGCCGCGGCGGCACCCCGGGGTGTCGGGCTGCCCCGCGCGCGCAGGTGCCTGCGGAGGTGCCGTGGCGGGGCCCCGGCGTGAGGGAACACGGGGCTCTGGGGTCCTCCTCTGCCCCGAGGGAGACGTCGCCATGTGGGGCGGTTATGGCTGGCGGCTGACTCAAGCAACTAGGGGACCCCGGCTGATCGGGTTCATCTCCTCAGTTGGAGGGGGAGAGCATCTAAAGGCGCAGACCTGAAACACCGCGAAGAAAACCTGGACGTCCAGCGGGTATGGGTGTGGGGGAAGCAGAGGATGCGGCACCAATATGGAGCGTGCGAGGAACACGCTGGACGCGGACACAGAGAGGGACACGGCTGAGTGGCAGTGGGAGAGCAACCTTCCCTCACTGCGTCAGGATGGCCCCAAACGCCCGAAAACTACCGAGGAAGGCGAAGTAAAACCCACGCTGCTTAAACACGGCCCCACTCGGCCTTCAGGCGGCGTGGCGGGGCATGGGGCCGCACTCCCAACGCGTGCCCATCCATGCCCCTCCCGACCTGAAACGCATCCTACGGGAGCGCGGATGCCGCTGCCCAACACAGCGGTCACGCCGACCGCACAGCTGTGGTGGCGCTTCCTCTCCCGAGTGCAGCAAGGTGCCTTTTCTCACGGTGTTGTACCCTCTTACTTGCCACGAAACTTGGCTGCAACCATCATTTAACCTCCACCCACAATTGCATACGTGAGAGCGCCTTGGATCCCCACGTTCCGGTATTGCAGATAGGCTTCTTGAACCGTAGACCCGAAGCTCTTCCTAGCGTATTTCCAACTTGCAAAGCCTCTTATTCCAATATTGTGGATAAGTTAAACATTTTTCTTCAAAGCATCTAAGGAAAATGGTAATGTGTTTTTTTTTCTTTTTTTTTTTTTCCTCTCCCATATAGTTCCCTTTGTCTTTGCCGCATTTCTAGAGGCTTAGAGCGGGGTTTATGTGGCATCAGTATTCATAGGCACATGCTAATTTACTCTTATGTTCCGCTACGTAACTGCTCTTTTTTTTTTCAGATGGAACAGAGAGGATTAGACCTAGATCACTTGCTCCAAAGAAAAGTTGTAACACGCCTCAACTTTCTATTATTTTCAACACAGGATCAATTTCTAAAACTAAACTTTTTCTTTTTTCTTTCCTTCTTACTATTTCTTTTTAAATCCATCTGCCGCAGTCTTGGAAAGAAAATAAATACTGCACCCAGGTATGAGAGAGCTGCACAGCTCCCAGCCTCTGCCGCTGCCTTCCTCCTTTCTCAGCCCGGGAGCTGCCATCCCCGCTGCTCCCTAATACCATTCCCTCTTCTTTCGCCCTTGTCCTCGTGCCGGTGCCGACGCAAAGCCGGGCGCTCCGGCCCCTTGCGGAGCCGCCGGCCGCGAGGCAGCGATGGCCGGGACGGCCGACAGCAGCGTGACGCAAGGCAGGGATTTGGGCTCGTCGCCGTGTGGGGAAGCGAGGCTGGGCGAGGAGAGCAGCCTGTCAGCTCCCCGTCTTCCTCCCCCGGGTTCCACACCCGCAGAAAAGTGCTTAGATCTACAAACGGGGATGAGGGGAAACTCTCAATAGGCCTCTTCTAATGGGTGTCCGTCGGCGCACTCAGTACGGGGCTGGAGGCAGAACAGGGCGTTTTTGATTCCATTTCTGCTTCTTAACTCTGGTTTTAGATGTTATTACTGTTAAGTATATTAACATTTGAAAGTCAGCTCAGAATTTGATCGCTTTTCCTGTATTTTCTGTTTGGAAACAAGAGACTTACTATCCCAAAATCCAGTTACGTTGTGAATTTGATTTGGAATATGTAATCCTCTATGACACGATAATAAAGTTACAGAGGACACGAGCAGACCCTCCGGTTTGTTTTTTCTTATGCAGCTTTAAGGTGGCTACGAAGCCACCCCTCTCACCAGGCCACTCAGCTAACTTGCACTCCCATCCTGAATGCCTTTCCCTCAGGAAAAACCAGGAGAGTTGAGAGTTTTTCGGAAACTAGCTTTCATGTTGTGTTTCTTTTTGATGCCCTCCAGTGGTCAAGGTAGTATTGCTGCCAGCTTTTATTTGCCGCGGTGAGAAGAATGAAGGGAGCTGATGAACCAGGCAGCAAAGACTGGCACTCGAGTTTATTGAACAAGAAAAGTATGTAATTCAGCAATGTGATTTTTCACAACTCTTGAGCATCCAGGCCCTCCTGCATGTTTCTTCCTAAGGTAAGGGAAGGCTTAGAGAGGAAGCAGTTTACTATTTTTTTTTTTGTCCAATCATAGCCATTTGCTATTAAGGTATATTATTAGTTTTATCTTGGGGAGGAAAGAGGAAAGCAAATTAGCTCAAGAGATCAAGATTTGTGGGACAAATGCAGTGAACTTAAAGGAGCACCAAAGATCTATACCAGAAATCCATAAACTACACATACGCTCATGAAAGTATAGTAAAGACATTCACTCGGTATCGCATTTCAGGCCCACTCTGAGTTTTCATGGCTGTATCGTAGTTTTTCCCCAGCTATTCCCCTAACACACACTGCTAGAAGCCATGTCCACCCGCAAGAAGGACCTTCCTGACAGGCAGTTCGTACCAAGTCAAGCGACGAAACACAGGTAACATCTTCACCTACGCCAAGAGACGTTTGGCCGGCCGGCCCGTCGAGACCTGCCTCAACCGGACATGAGGGCCACGGGAAGACGAGCACGGCGAGCGGCGCCAGCACCTGCTTCTGCACCTGAAATGCCTGACATGTGCAAAAACAAAGTCATGTTTATCATAAAATAATGCTACGTATTGCAGTTCTGCCTCCTCTCATCAGTTTACTGTGAGTTTCAGCGGATTTTCTTCAAGTTCTGTTCCTGCAGAGGCCTTACCACACGAATGTCTCACTTTTTTAGTGGAAAGTAAAAGAGAACTTCTCTATCCTTTACAGCAGAGGTAGTCTTGGAATTGTGGCCTACAGAGACACTAACAACTTTGAAACCAAAGGGCGAGAGAGCCCCTTTCGCCTCCGCTTCATCTCCCAAATTGTGATTTTTGAGAAGCTTCATTATTTGGTTGCGTCTCCAATCATGCCAAGCTTAATTCTTGTTCTCTTAATTTCTCATTGTTGTGCATGAGATTTAGTGCAGATCCTTTAATTTAAATGTCAGAATGCGAGCAGTAATTTATTTCCATAAAATGAAAAGCAATAAAGTCAGATATATTAGGCTCTGGCTGTGAAAGCTGAGATTATACAATATATAATTGCAGAAAACACAAACAGCTGAAAACTACACCACAAAGGATGAGTTATTACTGCTCACTTAAGCGTCTGATTCAGGGCTGCTGAAAGCGGTCACCACCAACAAAAATAAAGAAATAAAAAATTGAAACAAAAAAGAAGTGACAGTAGCAAAAGCCAAAGCATGGGGGACACCGAGGGGTCTTCAGCGGCAGCACAATGTGGGGGCATCATCTGCGGAGGTCTCCCTGTCCCCCCGACTCCTCTTCCGTCCCGCAACCGCGCTGGCATCTGGGCCATCGCCCCAGCCCGGCCGCATTCCTGGTGGCCCCCGGGCCACAGCTTCTTCTCAGGCTGTCACCAAAAACCGAAGGCACTGAAAGCTGCTGGTTTTGTCATTGAGCTGTAGGTCAGGCAGATGAGAGCCAGGGGTCTAGAGGCACAGCCGGGCCCTGGACATTCAGGTGGGTCCCCGTTCAAGGAATCGCAGTGCACCTGGGACCACGTGACACAGTCCGGAGAGACAGCGACTAAGTTTAAACTATCGTTTAATGTGACAGCTGTAATGAACTTGATTTCCACCAAGAACATAAGGAACAAGGCCCAGAGAAAACCCAAGTGCTGTGCGCAAGCGGAGGGGCGGGAAGGGCGAGTTAATGCTCAGAGATTTCTGCTATGATGCCTGACAAATGATCTAGATTTCCCAAGCCTTGCTTGTGTGTGAACAGAAATAATGGCTTTTTCTCCCATTAAATTTGTAAATATTTCTGGACAGCGGGTCTGCCTCTGTATGTAGTGGTATGTTCAAAATAAAACAGGAGGAAGATGCTCCTGGCAGGGTACACAATAGATCTGTGGAACTCCTTGGGATGGGGGATAGGGTGGATACTAAAAAGCCCTCATGGATTCAAAAAGCAATCGGACCCCTGCATGGACAAAAGAACCATGCAATACTGTTAAGTACGAGAATACCCCTCTGAATTCCAGACTGCAGTGCGTTAGATGGCAGGGAAGTGTTGGTAGACACCACCCCTGTTCTTATGGTTTTCTTTGGTATTTAATGGTCACTGTCACCAACACAGGACATCAGGATACCGACTTTCAGCCTGGCCACTACACCCATTCCTAAGTTTCTCATCTAACAGTAACAACCCGCACATTGAATTTCCAATTTTTGGAAGCCTATTAGCTCTGTAAAACTACTTCTCTTCACCCCTGATCAGGTACGAGGAAAGAGGACTCCGAGTTCTTTGTGGTAGGGCCCATTTTCTCATACCCAGCACGCGGCACAGCAGAGACCTGCTCCTCAGTGGGACCTCATCGTATGCCACGGATGATGAAACTCTCCAGCACCATGGGAACTGGGAATCTCCTGAGCCAAAGCAAGACAATTCCGGGCAATAGAAGAGCTGTCCAAGAGCGAAAACGCGCGTTTCAGAAAGTGGAGGCGTACCTGAAACTCACACCTGCACCAAAAATCTGAGCCCTAATCCCTGCTCTATCGCCCTAAGCCATCATCTACAGTTTCCAAGAAAAGTGTAGAATTTGGGAGAAGCAAAAGGACCGTTTGAAGAGACCGACCCTCCTGGTTCGGCACAGTCGCCGGGGCTGGGAGACACCGGTGCACCTTCTTTGGGTATTCCTTGTGGCAGGAATTCCTTTTGCGGCGGCGGCCGGCGAGCCTTGCCAGCGCCTCTCCCAGCACCTCGCAGCGGCGCGGCTTGCAGGCTGCCTGGAAGCTTGTGGAAACCCTCGCTAAGAGCCCTCACCGCGGGCCGGGGCGTGCGCACGGCCCTCCTTTCTGCTCACCTTTCATGTGCTCCTTGCCTGATTTTCCTACATGCTGACTGAGGAGCCGTCAGCTCCTCCGGTGCTGGGAGAGCAGCCCGTCCCCCCCGCCGCGCCGCCGCCACGCGAAATGTAAAATCTTTATTCCGGCCAATGTCTAAATCATTGTTTTGCGGCGCTGCGCAGCCCGTGGCACAGATTATTAATAGCTCTGGTCTCTACACCACTTGACACGGCGCTCCAGCTGTCATTCTGCTCTCTGGCTCGTATGATTCTTGCACTGGTGAAGTGCCAGGCCCGGGTCTGGCCCATCAGTCACTGTCAGGCAGCACCCAGTGATGAATAGCCCGGCGAGCGCCGCGCCGAGGCCCCGGCTCCCGTTCACACCCGCCTGCCTTCCACCAACTCCGGGCGCCAGCTGAGGCCTCCCCAGCTGCAGCAGAGGCCGCGGTGACCTGGAGAGACCACCCCCCCCACGGCGGCTTAGTTAAAAATGAAACAAATCCTAATGCCATCATGTCACTAATTATGCATTTAATTCAGTTATAAGGAGCTAATGGCTCCCTCAGTGACAGCTTTTACTGCTAAAAGGCAATTCATTCCTGAAACGGAGAAATCTAATTACACAAAATGCTTCGTCCTAATCCTTTCAAAGAATAATCTTATTTGTAGACATTAACATCCCAGATGCTGCTGCTGTTTGTCCATTATGACAGTGTTTGTCCTGAATAATGTATAAATAGCTCTTTCTGGACAGTTGCATGTCACTAAATCAATACAATTTGCTGCCTTCTGTTACATTAAGTCAGCCTGGGCAAGCTGGAGAAAATTAACCTTTTGTTTCCCACTCAAAAGGGCCTTTGAAATGCGAAACAAGAAAGGGTTAGGGGACCTATGGGAATGACGACGTCTTTCTTTTTTTAAAAAGAGCCCGCCTGGTATTCAGCGCATCGGCAGGGACGGCCGTGGCTCTGCTTTCGGATGGATCCGTGAAGCAGTTTGCGCCAAGAGGCCCCAGAGGAAAAATACCGTGTTCTGCTTTCGGCCCTCTTAAACGTGTCAAGTTTCTGCCGCCACCAAAGCGGGTTCACTCCCGTAAAACGTCACCGGGACGCTTTGCCGTGCAGGGACCCTCTGCAAAGCGGTGCTCCTTCATCGCACGCAGACAGTGTCCCTGCCGTGTTGCTCGCTGTCCAAAACAAGCCCTCCAAGCGGATGGGAAGCTGCAAAAAAAGTCTTTTTCTCATAGTATATTCAGCTGAGAAAGTGGACGCAAGGCACAGAGCTGCCAACGGATTACTGCTGAATGATTTTTTTCTTAACACCAAGTATAATACTTACCTTAGCGAATATAGCGGTGTTCTAAGGTGTGGACACCCAGCATGGAGAACAGGCCTGTGAGGGAAACAGGGAAACACAACTACCCCCAAAGCCACCAGCCTGAGTGTGAAGTGCACTGACTCCATGTTTCGCTATAAACTCCTTAGGGAACGAAGGTGCTGGAAAACCTCCAGTGCTGAGAAATGATGGCCTAGCTTCTCTTTGAGGAAAAGGAGAAATTCTAGTCTAGAATAGGAAGTACCTTCTTTAGGTCTACTCTGCGAGGTTACAACACTGTCACTAAATGCCACATTTTCTTGAAGCAGCACAGAGGGAATTTTGCAGGCAGAAGGACCTGCTGGGCAATGAATGCAGTAGCCCGCTACTCAAAAAGCGCCGAGTGGACATTAGAAAACATTTCTTAACGGTGATTTGATGTCCCGTTTGGGTCGTGACTTAGGAAGAGCCTGATCAGGACATAGTCTTCAAGATCCTGGCTCCAGAAGGAAAAGGCAACCTGCGGCAAGGCCCCGCCGGCGCAGCGGCACGTGCCCGTCCTTTCGGTGCCGGCTTGCCGGGCAGCGCGGAAACACACGCGGGGCTGGCTTGCCTCGGACCCAAACTCGAATAACCGCCTGCTCACCCCGAGAAGGAGCGCCCCAGCAGAGCACCGCAGCTCGCCAGCCCGTGGCCGCGCACCTGGGGCAGCTCCCTGGGGCCGCGCGCGCTGCACGGCACTAGCGAGATTCCCTTGGAAGGCGGCCGGGGCTATTCCCATGCCTTCCCGGGGATGCTAGGCCGGATTTTAGCAAGTCTCACCCCACACACTCCCACGTGGAAGCCTAAGAGCAATCGCTTTAGGAACTGACTGGAGATCGGAGAATTTCTGGCTGTCTTTTATCCCACCCACTTGTTCTACCTTGGCTCTAACACCAATGCGACGCAGGGAGCGGGAATGGTGGTGGGAATGCTTTTGAACTGGTTTTACCACTACAGAAAACATGAAACCACCTCTTTAGGTTCCCTGCTGTAACTGTGGCTAGGATGGAAATAGGTAGTTATGTCAGGTCAGCACTTTCCACATATATTAAATGCATTTAAAATATTGAATGCAGCCATTTGAATATTTTTCGGGGGATTAATTGTTCCAATCTAAAAAGTTTATGCCAGTCTAATGGACTCCTAATGGTAGAAGCTTTTAAAAAACCCTCTGCATTGTTCTGAGACCGGATGGTGACCTAGCCACCAGGTATAATACGCACCAATATCAATCGTGCCCGGTGAAATTTAGATTGCAAATCCATTATGAGCGAGCCCGTGTCTCCGCGCCGTGCGCTGCTGAGCAAGCTCCCGGAGCTCCATACATAATAGATGGTGGGAACCTGACCTTGAAAATTAAACAATTTTTGTAGCAGGCCGGGCATTCGGGCGCTCGCTTCCCCGGGGGTTATCGCAGGGAGTGGGGGGCAGGAAGGAGGGCAGAGCGAAGTGAGCAGCCCCGCGTCGCCCCTCGCGCCGCCCTCCTGGCTGCGTGTCGGGCAGCAGATTTAACCCCGCGAGGCAGGACCAGGGGCTGCCCAGGAGGTGCCTTCCGGATCCAACCCCAGTCTGCCGGGCTCCTGGTGAGCGCAGGGGCTAATAAAGGTGATTCCTACTGTAAAAACCTAACTCGGAGCCCCTGTATAGGCTAGAGGCAGAGAAAAAGAAAAAAAAAAGACCACGATTTTGTGATTCTGTCTAGCGAGGACCAGGTATTGCAAATATTCCTGGAACAGACTCTTTCCTTTTGATGGTCTTTGGAATAATTCCTCTGTCGGTTAAAGAAGGACAGAGATAAAACACAGTGGTACTATCTACTGACCACAGAGGTTTGACCGGGCACCTGGCACCTCATTCAGTTAACAGGATATTGTGAGGTTACTAATTTATTGCTGCTAGTGAAGAGGCCACGGGGAAAGGGCTCTCGGAGCTTGTGTGATAAATAACCGTTCCCTCCTGCTTAGTCAGTAACTATTGCTTACTGGCAGGTTAGGCTTCCATTTAATTAAACAAATCCAACGGTGTCTCTGGTCATCTGTACAGAATGAAGAGCAAAGCTGGAAGATGCGGGGCCAGCAGGGTGAGGAAAGCGAATTCTGATGGATCTGCCCTCCTCTGGGCGCTGTGGTTCCAAAAAATCTGTCACTATTTTATTTAAGAGAGAAGCAAATCAGTATTTCTGTTCTTCCCCAAAATACACTGAGAGAAATTAATCAGATCCTGACTATGAGGTCTGGAAATGGCAACTTTTCCAGCCCTTCTTTCCTGTATTTTACGATTCTCCTCCCTTCAACCCTTCTGCCATTCTACCAGAAACAAGAAGAAAATCATCACTTGCTCAACATCCCTCACAAGCACAGCATGAACAGCATTCGTGTCGGGGCTATCAAAATTCCAGAGAGCCAAACAAGAAGGTAAATTTAGTATTTTGCAGTGTGGAAGTCCTAGCCCTTGGTGATACCGCCTCAGGCCCAGCCCTTGCTCTGGGCACCCCAAGCACCAGAGCCGCCTTCGCGGCCTTTGGGAGGGCATGTGGAGAAGGCAAACGCGAGGCAGGGGGAGCAGGAGCCCCGTGGCCCCGTTTGGCTCCTCGCGGCGCTGCCGGCCGCCTGGCTCTGCGGGCTCACGCGGAAAACGCAGCTGAGCAGCGGGGCTCAGGCACCTCTCCATCACTGTCAATAAGCGCAACGCAGGGCCCTTACATCATTTCATTTACTATTTCAATGATTACATAGATCATTGCCTTCCCATTGTTTCAGTGATGGATTTAATTAACTTCCAATTAATCATAGCGGGTGATATTTAATGCTCAGCCCTGCACCGAGCGCAGTGTCACAGACCAAAGAATATCTTTTGAAGGCTTCAGTAATCAAGAGGTCATGGAAGATAGATGTTCTGCAGCAGCAGAGAAAGAGAGAAGATAAATTCGTGTGTCCGCTCTGCCCGGGCTAACTGTTTTAGGGTAATTGTTTCACATCCAAATGATAACCTCGCTCGAGGTCCAGCCGTGCGCAGAGGCACAGAAAGGCTGAGGAGGGGGCGGCTAACGGGGCCCGGTCTGGAGCCTCCCTGGGGCTGCAGCTCCCCTCTGCCGGCAGCGCTGAGCCCTGGGCCTGCCAGGGTTAAGGCCCTAACAAACGGGCACAGTGACATTTCCTGTAAAGAAACTTCCACTTAGATGGGAAGACTTAAAAAGCCAAGCCCAAACCAGTGAGAAAAGGAGCGCTTCGTTACCCTGCAGGCGACTGCAGGCAGCGCAGACCTTGTACCACAGCTGGCGCCGTTCTGGGAGCCGGGGGGCAAAGCCAAGGGGTCTAAAATATCCCCCCTAGAAAAAGCATCAGCCCTTACTATTTTAAGCAGACGCATTCAATTGCCAGCATTCTCCTTGCACCCGGCAAACATACTTGGGGAGCCTGCGCTGCTACCACCAATCTCTTTCCCTTTACTCTTTCCACAGTCTTTAGCTCAGGTTTTTGCACCTGAAGATGCTGCCGCAACGGCCAGGGCTACAACCCTTCCAACTCAGCTCTCGGTTTGCTGGGCAGCCTCTCCCCAGCTTCACAGCTTCGGGCTACGCAATCTGGGGGACGTGCTCTGCAAAGCCGGGGCTTTTGGCGCAGGCTGTGAGCTGGAAAGCCAAGAGCATCCTGAGGACACCAGTTCCTAACTCCACTGACGGCCAACCCGCCGCAGAAAGACCTCTGTACACACCGCAAATGGTCTGAAAGACTCGTCCTGTGGGGAAGAAAAGACAACAGCATTAAAATGGGAGGATAAGAGGAATGCAGAGAAGCTGGCAGGACTAGGAAGGAGGAGGAGATGGTTGTGCAGAGAGGAGGATCTGGTCCAGGCCCAGGTCCTGGTGTGCAGGACCCACAGGGCTTCTGACAGTACCAGGAGGCGTTTCAAGAAGCCCCTGCAGAAGAGGAGGGTTCAGCCAGAGCTAGTGAGGTGCAGCAGAAACCCCACGAGCTCTTGGTGTATGCAATGAGCTTCCCCTCGGGGTTCCTCCCCGGACTGGCAGTCCGGGCTAAACGGACCCGGGGACAGTGAATTCAGCTCCGCGCACGCCTGCACACGCAGGAGCAGGAGGCAGCACAGCCGGCCTCCCAACAGAGGCCAAGGGCAGATCTTCCCTCTCCTTGCTCATCTCTGAGTGCAAAGCAATTATCTTCCTCATGACTTTAAATCTGTCTCCCTGGTATATTCCTGCCTGTCCAACACGACTTTACAAGTCCTTCATCTGGCGCCCAGCTGGCACGCCTCATGGCTAGTTCCTCTGAAGAGGGATTCAAAGGTGCCTTCCATCAGCGTGAAACTCATGAGCAAGGAACGTCCTGGCACCTGGCATCTGGGAGCAACACACGGTCAGCTGTGCACAGCAAAGAGCCCCTCACTTAAGGCTTCCCAACTGTTCTCTTGCAAGTGCTCACGAGGCTCCAACGCGGGCCCGTTATTTATTAGTGTCCTCGCTCACCCAGGTGGCTCTTTTCAGATGGACACTCTGCCCTGCGAATGCAACTTCCCATCTGAGAGCTCTGCCTCTGCTTCCACTCCGAGTTTCACATCCCAGCAAGTTTTGTTCACTGTTTTTAATTAAAAAAAAAAAAAAAAATTAACCTGAAGTTTTTCTGCAGCTCTCAACACCTCGGTACAACAGCACAAATACGGTCAGGCCTGCGGTTTCACTGCTGGGGTTCCCAGCTTACCTTAGCTGAGCCGAGAGTTTTGTGGAAACACTTCAGATTTATTCAGGCCTATGCAAGAAGATCTTGTCCCCATCTAATTTAGCTTCAACTTTTCCCCCTGTGAAATAAGGGAGCCTGAGCACAAATGCAACACTGGCTCAGTATTTTCTAAAACAAAGAATCAAAAGCTAGCCTCCAAATAGGCCTCTGACAGTAAAGCATCCTAATTTTTCAGCAATTTAAATAACCATTGGTTGACAGCATTTTCAAGGAGTCACCTCACTTGAAAACCAGCTTCTCAGTTAGTATGTGAAGAAGATTTTGTGGTAGTTTTCAAGAATATTGACACTTCGCTTTGGAATTAAATATCTAACCCTGGAGTGTTTGCAACTCCATGCTGCAGAAGCCACGTTTTAGATGGCTGGAAGTTAAAGAAGGCCGTCTGTAGCATGTCTATAACACAAAGAGATCACGCGTGCAAGGAGGATCCTCCAAAAATGAATCAGGTACAAACTTAGGCTCTAAAAGAGCTAATTCACTGCTTGCTGAAAGAGCAGGTGAGATGGAGAAGATATATTCATTTTGTACAATAAAACTGACTAGATCTGCAAGCAGTAGCATTGCCTAGGTGCAACAGCAAGCCCTGATACCCCGGCTTGCTCTGGGCATTCCAAGTACTTCACATCCTAGAGGCACTTCCCTGCCAAGCAGCAAAGACTGGATGTTGCAGAAAGGCAGATATAGCTGTAAATAAATACATAGACACATTCACACTTACTTAAACAGGGGTTCAAAGAGCTTGTGACTCATCCAAAGTCAAGAAAGCAGCCTGGAGCTCTTCCTGAGCGCCACCCCAGCAGAACTAATGAACCTCCTGCTTTTTATTTCATTTCCCTCGACAGACAGGAACAGGGAGCAATCATACTGCCAAAATGTAAGGCACAGTTTTGGACTTTGACTGAAGGCATACGCAGGGGGCTGCACTCAACATGCTCCAAGAGGACCAGAACGGGATGTTTGTTCATTCATTCGTTTATTTATTTATTTGCAAAACATTACCAAATTCTGTGCTAAGCTTCAGTTAAATCATGGCTATTTCTCGAAACTGGGTAGGATTCTTCTCCTATTAACATTCATTTTTCCCTGGCCAAGAGACCCGAGCGGTATGTAGACATAAACCCAGGTCATGCTCTCTGCAGGCAGATCAATAACTCAATCAGGAGCCGGGAAGCTCCGAGTTTGACACTCGTGTTGTCAGTCATGGAATTTCTCGATCGAACTGGCTCTCGCCACGACCACAGACGGCAGCGAGGGCGCTGCCAAGAGGCGCAAGCCGACGCTCGTCTGCGCTCCGATTATGGCCAACCTCATCCCCACCAACGCTCCTGAAAAGGCCCCGAAGGGCCGGGGAGCACAGGGTGGCCTACGGGGACACCCATATGGCAGCAAACTGCTTCCACGCTGCTGCGTGCGACCGCACTAGAACAACCCAGACCAAAGCGACTGCTCTTTTCTCCCCCGCCTGACTTGGGTAAGAAGCCGTCTGGGAAAATCTGCTCTCTGAATTTGGTCCCTGCTGGTAGCTCGGGCCATTTCCCAAAAGTTACAGCAGGCAGGGGCAAAATCCTCTTTGCAGTAACCGAGCGCTCCGCACAGCTGCCCTCACAGTCTTGTTTCTGCCCCAAACACACCCGCGAACGCCCCAAGAGACGAATTGCTGGTTTATTACGGCAACCCTAAAGCTCTCTGGCCGTCTCCCTCCTCAGCTGCTTTCCGAGAGGTTACAAACCAGCCGGTGTTCAGGTGGAGCACTGTGGACGTGCCCACGTGGGGACACCGCAGAGAAGGGACCGCCGGAGTCTCCTCCCGACATGCCACCCTCCCGCGGGGCACCTCCTTGCCCGGCGCCCCTAGTCCTGCAGCAGCCGGACACTGGTGCACCCTGAAGCCGCTCTGTTCAGCCATTAGGGAGGCTGCGTTTTTCCTAAAATACCTCCTGGTTTGGTGTCCAGCTCTTCCCTGACCTGCGGATTTACAGGCTTGGGGGCAACCCTGGCGGTCACCTCTTAGTGTTAGTTCCCACAAGAGACTTGCAGCAGCAGATCTAACAACCCCATCCCCTTAGCTGAGCTTCCTTCTGCTCTTAACACGACACAGTTTTGCTTGTCTGCACCTTGTAACTCTAACAGTTTAATACCTTTTTTATTGCTGCATTTATTGGAACAACAACAAAAAAGAAAATGCATTTCTATATGATTATGTGGCCAGCGCCCCCCAGCAAATAAAGAACAAGTGAAGAGGGCACCTGTCAACATGGTGTCGTGATGGATTTCAATCCTGCAACCTCTGCGGCTCTGCCTCTCCCTGCATCAGCTTATTTGGCCTAATTAACCTGAGTTTCCCTTGCTCAACAGAAATCATCCCCATGAAAACGATGGAGCTTGCAGAATCGGAGGAAGGTTTTCCTGTTTTGAAATATGGATGAGCACATGCCCCAGGCCATCTGGTGCTGGCCTTAGGAAATTCCAGAATGGATTTATGACAAATTAAAAAGGAATCTTGGAAGTGTATTTTTTTCAGATCAGCCTAGTGTTTATACACAGATTGAGACTGCAGCAGCCTCTCCAACCCAACATTCAAACAAAGATTCCCCGCAAAGTCTTTTGCCACTTCCAGTGCTTCTTGCTAAGGGCTGGGGTGTTTGCACACAGAAATGGATACCACGGCTTCCCAAAGACAGGAAGGTTCCCTGATCATTAAAGTACGTTCCACGGACAATCAAGGTGCGGGCAGTGTTTGCCGTCTGGGTGAGGAGCAGACGCGCCTATCAAGGAAGGCTCCTGCTCGACTAGAGGCAGCTGGGGCTTTGCCCTCCCGGCCGCCCGTGCCACTGGTGATGCTGCCGCGCGGCCGATGCACAGGCCGAGCTAACGAGGTCTGGGGTTATTCGTCTGAGAATGGGCACGTTCATGCCACTGCACCCCAACGTCTCTCCCAGCGGGACACATCCCCACTGTGATGCTCCCAGCATATTTCTTTCCAAGATATTTGGTATTTCCAGATTACTCGTGATCCTATTTGTGGAAAACCTGCCTGTTTCCTTGCCGTTTGCGACAGGAATGTGCAAACCCAGCAGCAAACGCCAGCTGTTCCTGTCTCATCCAGCTTCTCTGCTTGTTTTTGGGGAGCTTGGGGTGACAGAAAGGAGGACGGCGAGAAAACTCAACCCTCTCAACTGCTCTGGTGTCTTGAGAGTGTCCTGAGTGAGAGCTGTAAAGTAGCAAATTTAAAAGCATATTTCTTTTAAATAAATAATCCAAGAAATTGGGAAAGCTGATTTTCTAGTCAAAGAACAAACTCATTTTCTGAGCAGCTTCAGTCACTTGGGAATAGTGCATATTTAATAGGAAAGAAATGTCTACAAAAGCCCAGATGCAAGATTTACATTCAACTGAATGAAAAAGGATACCGGAAAGAATTGCTGCCTTTTGGGGGAAATCTTTAAGCTTTCAGCATTTGTAAATTTTGGAATACTTTCCTTTTTAAAAAGCTTTCACTGAAGCATGGCTGTCCAAGAAAAAAAAAAAAAGAAAAAAAGAAGAAAAGAAAAGAAAGAAAAGAAAAAGCAAACTTGCTGAAAAAATTAATTTTCAGTGATTCTGTTCTATTCCCCCAGGTCTTTAAAAATCTCAGATTGAAATGGATGAATATGCAAGTGGCACTTATTGACGGCCTCCCACAAGCAGCAAAATCCTTTGAAATCATTGTGGTGGTAATTGTAAAAGAAGTTATATGCATAAAATTACTCCTCTGGTGCAAAAAGGATCATAAATCAGTTCGCAGTCAATCTATCCACAACTATTTCAGTCTAGAGGATTAAAAATATGTATCTATACATAAATAACCCCCAGTTAAATGACTGGTAACGCAGGGACACGTGACTGGAAGTGTAGGAGCTACTGAATAATTTCAGAATCTGCACTAGATCTGCATGGCAGCTCGTTGGCTGCTGCTTTTTGTGCTAATTAGCTACACCACCAGCATGGTGCAAATGCCAGGCCAACCTAGAGCAGGTATCTCCTCCAAATCCCTACCCAAATTCTGTTTCTTTCTGAGAAAACAAAAAAGCCCTAGAGCAATCTACCTAGTTCCACTGCCTCATTTTCTAAGTGGAAAATACTTGAAGATGTGAAATAAATCTGTTCGGTCGGCCCCGTGCTTAGCAAAGGAAGAGCCTCTGCAAAGGGGTATTTGCGAAGGGCAACGTGCAGGCCCCGCGCACATGTGCGGCGTGTTCACATACTTACAACAGCAGTGGGTGAAGTACATTATTAGCGACTGTCCATGTTGACTTTTACATTTTCCATGGCTAAGGTTTAGGGCTAATGAGTCCCAGAGTAGCGCCGCGCTACGAGAAACAACACGGTTGTGATATCAAAGAGGAGAGCGGAACGCGCGGGAGGCCCCGCTTGTGTCGGCGCCGTGCGTTTGCTCTGCTCTGAGAAGATTAGGTTTTAAATAAAAATAAAAAGAAAGGAGGGCTTGGAGCAGCGGCTGGCCTAGCTCACCTTCCCTCTGCAGGTTTTCCCCCTGTTCCACAGCTGCTGGGCAGTGATAAAGCACCAGGTTTGGAGCCGCCAGCTCCACGCTGCAGCCTGTGCCCGGGAAACTGTGCCAGGAGCAAGGAGGCTGGAGCACTGAGCTGAAACTGGGCAACGGAGGCGCAGGGATTCCTGCCGCGCAAGAGCTGGGCTGGGCTGACCCGAACGTTTCTATCCTATCCCTTTCAGACAGCACCGCTCCTGCCCACTGCAGTGGCTTTAGGATTTTACGGTCTTTTCGCACACGTGCTCATTGCAAAAAGCGGCTTGCGTGAATATTCCTGGCCAGAAAACAGCCGTGCCACGTCAGATGGGAACCCCAACCCAACTCCGTGCTTCCCGGCTCCTTTCCGGCAGTGCCCCAGGCAACGCTGGTTTCACCACAGGCTAGAACGGAGCCATCGCTCCCGTGACGAACTTCACTGGTGCTCAGCTGAAGAAACAGCTTCTGTTCGTTATTTTTATGGCGGGTCCGGACATTCCCAGGGATTATTCCGCCTCTTCCTTCCTTGCTCATGCACTTGCACCACTTCTTCTTGCAGTTTCGGGCAGTGCAGCCCGCTGCATCCTACCCCACCGGTTCCCCCTTCTGGGCTACCCTCCCAAGGAGGAGAAGGTAGGCAAATGCAAACAGCTGGTACAGATGGTACCTTCTGGGGGCCTTTTTGATTTTTTTTTTCCCTTATATTGTTTTAGGTTTCCAAACTGGGCATGGCCTGCAGGTTTTTTCATTTTGAATGTGGGTGTCTTGGCTAGGGAAGGAGAGCGCGGGGATGCGACTGGCGTTCCCCATCCCAGCAGCATCCCCGCCGCGCCGCATCCCTCTCTCCCCCCCGCACACACTGCCGGCCAGGACACAGCGCCAGAACAGCTCCCGGAGCACCTGACTCACGCAGGGGCACCAAGCTGGGCAAAGCGCAGCCCGTTTTCTCACTACAGCGAGCGGGGCTCTCGTGTCCAACAGCAGCCGCACCGCTGAGACAGCGACCGGGACCAGCTCATCTGCCAGGGCGCTTGAGTGACACGCGCACCCTCCCCCCTTCCCACCGCCCTAATGAAGATGCCATAAAAACTCTTCATTACTTCAAAGCCGGTAATTAGCACCGCTTAAGGCTGTAAAACCTGTCACACCACCCACCCAGTGGGGTAGCTGTTAGTGAGTGGAGAGCGGCAGGGCCCGCAAGGCGAAACAGGGCCCGTGCAA
>VZSV01000304.1:283825-325450 GCA_013398735.1 Nothocercus julius
CGAAAGCCCAGACGAAGAGAAAGCTCCATCCCGGGATCATTCCCGGGCTTTGGAAACGCGGCTCGTCGTCCGCCCTACTCGGCTTAGCTCAGCCTCTGCTTCCCATTCCCAGAACGGCGCACGCTGGAATACGGCAAAACGCGGCTCGTGGCCAAGGAAGTCTATCTGTTCAGGGAGTCTATTTGTTCGGGGAGTTTTTATTTCGAACATGACTAATACGGAACCACAAAGATTTTGTAGGATAAACAAGAGAAATGTTGGATTTTTTTTTTAAATAGAAAATTTCATAGCAGTGATTAGCTGGCTGTGGAACTTGTACTTCACAAAGAGACATTAAAAGGAAGTGGCTGTTTATCCAGTTCCTGGGAAAATAACTAAATGCGGGCTGCTATTTATTCAGCTGATTTATTAGAATAGCATTTGCTCCTATGCTTAAAGTCATGTCAGCATTTCCATTAGGAAACTTAGGAACATCAACCCTCAGGAGCAAACTGGTTAATAAATAAAAATCGCCCTGATAAATCAAAGTAGCTGTTTTATCAAGTTAGATTGCTTGTTCAAAAGATGTTGAAATGGACAAAGGGACATTGGCAGCAAACTTAAGGATGTGCTCTTACTAATAAATACATATCATGTCCATAAGCTAAGGTTCCAGAAGTAATTAATATTTTGCCCAGTACACGGCAGAACAGAGACAAAACTGGAAATCATTTTGTGAACAACTTCATCATTTTAAAGTTGTTTTTTTTTTCTGTGCAAAGAGGGACTTTGACTTTTATTTTGAATTTTAGATAGTCTTAATGATATTTTTCTCTTTTACTCTTTTTCTTTTTTTTATTAAAGGCTGGTTTCCTACCACAGAATTTCAATGAACTGAATCTTTTGGCAAGGATTTTGATTAATAAGACTAAAACATCTTTCCCCGATAATTACAGAGTAGATTTTCATGTGAAAGATATTGACACGCTCCTGAACATGTAAAAAATAATAATTTCCAGTGACTATAACAAATTGCCACGTGCTTCTACTCGGGAAATACGTGTGCATCCACACTTCCAGTCCTATTAAATTGAGGCTACTCTGGTGTGCAAAGGTATGCACTTGAGCAGGTTCTTGAAAAATTACAGTCCGTGCCTTTTTCCCTATGCCCGACCTGCGAATTCAAAGCACTGAAATCACCGCGTTTCGGCGGACAACAGGAGCTCTGCCGGCACCGCGTTGCAGTACGTTGCTTTCAAGACAACGACGGCTTGGGAAGCATTTCTGGGCATCATCAGCAAAGCCAAGCGTTTTAAATAGGCAGCGACTCCATACTTGAGAGCTGCTGCTGCAGCACTCACCAGATCTGAGCGATTAACTCATATGAAACAATTTATGAGACAGACATCTCCATTTCCTGCCTCCACCCTCAAATTTACAGGCCGTTTTTGATTTTCTTGGCTAATATTCACCCGCCGGAACGATTCCCCGTGAAGGACCCTTGGTGCCTCAGCACTTGCTGCAGCTCTGGGTGCAGGGTGGAGAGCGTCGGCCTCGGAGATGCCTCCGGCGGGCGAGTTGGAGGCTCCCTCCGTTCAGCCCACTCCTCGCTGACCTGGCCGCAGCCCCCTGGGGCACAGGCACCTCGCAGGCGCACGGCAGCCGAGCGCAGCACGCCACGCAGGAGGTGACACGCGAGGAGCAGCCCCAGCTACCAGCCCAGGAACGTTCCAACGCAAACACGTGTAGCGCCGGGCTGCATTCTTGGTCGGCTGAACTGTGTCTGTATTTAATTTGCTCAGGCCTGCGTCTTTCTCCGAGGCAGCTGGACTAAGCCGTGAGACTTTGTAAGGAAATTTGCTTTTGTGATCTTCCCAGCTGTGGCAAAACCAGGCAGCGTGCAGACCGTCAGGAAAACACAGGTGGGGAGATTTCCCACTCGCCTTCCAGGCCGAGGACGTTCCATATTTGTAGCTGAACAAAACTGAGAACGTGAGCCCTGAATCTAAAGTTCACTGATCTCCAATCGGACAAAATCACCGTGTAACTAATTAGTCCCAGTTAGGAAGAATTAATAACCATGTTATTCTAAGTAGTCAGTACCAATTGCAACTCGTTTTGTTCTTCAGTGAGGGGGTGTGAGGAGCGAGGATGGCTCTTCCTTGGTACTTGGAGGGCACTCAACACTTACGCGTGGGCACAGAAGGCATCTGAGTACAGCCAGAACGTGCACAAAGTCATTGATATGTTTTCTCGCTTCAGATACCTGAGAGATACTTCTCCTCTTCTTTTGTTTTTTCTTCTTAAAGAACGAATAGGAAAAAAGAGATTTTATGGCGCCATGGTCCCACACGAGCGCTCTCCAAGCCGAGGCTGTGCGTACCCGCCACGCGCGAGGCCCTCAGCCCGGGCACGAGCGCCACCCTCAATCCCCCGAGGCCTTGCAGCAGCCTCCGCAGCGACTGCTTTTTCTCTCCGTTTCTTACAGGGAGAGTTGCTAAGCAGCAGGCTTCATACTTCTGATGCTTTTACCTTGTTATTTCAAAGAATGAAATTACCTGTCAGGAACAGTTGCCATATAGTTTTACCACCACAGCAGAACTATTTTAAATACTACTAGATTATTAAAGTTCTCCTTCAGGAATACTTCAGAAATAATTTTGCTGCCCTCTAGCCTGCTGTTGAAATCTTCCTAGCCTGCCAGCATTACCCTTCAGGAACGCTTCGGAAATAGCTTTACTCACTTTACTGTCCTTTTCATTACTATTGAAATCCTTCCAGCATGCCAGAGTTAACCTTCAACGAGACACCAGAATAACTTTCACATTCTGGAAGGGTTTCAATACTGATTTAAAGGATATCAAAATGCAGCTTTATCCTTTATTTATTTATTTATTGTTTCATTGGTTAGAATAGTGCTGGTAAAATATGGATGTATGCGCTTTGCTATTTTGTGTTGTGTGTTTATATAAACACGCATAACCACTCAGGCTGGAGTAACAGTGGTCCTGAAACCTAGAGGAAGTTGTTTTGAAAAAAGAGCTTCTAAAAACTGCCAAAGCATGAACTGAGGTGACAGCACGGAACAGGGTTTTGTTTGCTTAATGGACCTGCAAATGAATTCTGCTGATCTTCCTCTGACAATGAAAGTCTTGAGGGCAGGAGCCAACTGCTTTGACTAAAAATGAGGAAGATCAAGAAGCTTTGCCTCAAACTCTGACTGACCCCAAATTAGACCCATTTTGAGGTGTGGAAAGTTCTGTTGTTGTTGTTGTTGCTCCGCAAGTCTATGTTCAACAAGGGGAAATGCTCAAGCTCTGCAACAAAGACCTTGCTTGCAATTTTTCCATGTCAACAGAACCACAAGGTCCCCAAGCCCAGAAGTCCTGGGAGCCATTCCTAACCCCCTCGTGAACACATGAGGTCATTTTGAAAGTCCAGCGCTGCCTCATTACCGAAGCACATTCCTCTCAGGTCCGGGCTCCCTCACTCCTCAAAACACAGAAGCTCAGGCAACTGCAAAGCTCATTTTACTGCGCGTGAGGGGAAAGGGCACCTGTTTATGCGACTGGCTGAGGGAAAGGGATGCAGTGGAGAGAGCGGAACGGCGGCCCTACCTGGGCAGGGGTGCCACGGCCGGGAGCAGTGCGCGGAGTGGGGAGCCGGCAGCGGGTGCATAACCACCCTCCTGGGCACAGGGCTGCGTAGCTGCTCACTTCCCCTTCGGGGAGCAAACCTCAGCTCCCATCTCCGTAGCAGAGCAGACAGAAAGGTAACTCAGCCCAAGATGCCCACGGCTGACCCGCATGTCCTTGCTACCCGATTACTGGAAACAGCAGGAAGACGCCGACTGCTTTCTTGCTTGTCCTGGTGCGTGGGATAAACCACAAGCCCACGACTTACACCGTTTAAGTACCTAGAGACCGGGAGGAAATACTCTGCTCCAGCTCAAAGTCACCCTCAGCCAAGAGGAAGGCTCAAAGTCACCGTGGTCCTCAGCACCTCCTCCGGCAGCCTCGCCTGGGCCCCGTCCTGGCTCTGCCACCTTCCCCAGGCACTGTGGCCAAGGACGGAAGGGTCTCGAGGGGCCTGCGGGTACCGAAAGGCATGAGGGACTTCAGTGCCTTCTGCAATCCCTCCTGCTTGCTAAGAGCAGCGTGATCAGAGGGAATAACTCAGGCGGGCGCTGGCATTTTCAGGCTCCCGCATGCAATCATGGTTCGCCCGAAGCCTGAAGCTCTGCCCAGAATCAACAGAATAAAAATAAAATGATGAATGCCTAAGCACTCGCTGACTGTTTTGCTGCCTGCTTCTCTTCAAATAGATTTTTGTCCATCAGTGATTTTGCCATTTTTCTCTGCAATTGCATCTACCACCAGTGGAGACCAGCTAAGACCTCAGGGTCACTCGAGCTTCTCAGCAAGAGGTCCAAAGGGTTTTGATTTAAAACAAAATCTTCTGAAAAGATTTCCTACTGTGTCAATAAAAAAGTCTTATTAAACTTTCATAAGGTATCCAATGATGTTTTTAAAATGGTCTCTCATGAATGGAGGCCTGTAGCTAAAGCAATATACAAATGCATTGATGTTATTTTTATGTGAACAACTTCTAGGAATATTTTTAGTAATACTAGCATGAGATTTAGAAATACCAAGTTTGAGGAACCTGATCACTTTTCGTCTTTCTGTCCTAGTGAGAAATCAAGACCGTATATTCTCCACAACACAGTCAGCACGCTCATCCCACGCCAAAAACCTACAACCAGATTTTACCTCCGCATGAAAGCTCAATCCCAGGTCCAAGGTTTCCTGTTGAACATCCAGGCTGTACTGAATATTATACTATATCCCATATATTATTCCCCACCTAGATTTTTCTTTGCGACATGAGCTCCCTGTGGCTGGGGACCCCACGGGCTGCTGCTTCGGCACTGCCTGCGCCAGGTTCCCCCCAGGCCCAAGCTGGACATCAAGCGTACGAGTGAGCCCTGGGTGTCCGGGTCAGCAGTGCTCTCCATTTCCACCTCCATCTCCATCTTCATGCCCTTCTGACAGGTTCTCCTCTCCAGGGCATGGAACTGCCTCGTGGTTTCAAAGCACACTTGCAATTACACTGACTATTGCTTAGCATTTGATTTTTGGAGGAATAAACATTTAACCTTTCCCTTTTTCCAGCAGCGCGTTCCCGATTTTTTTGCAGTGCTGCAGCTGCAGGATTTGGAGCACGGCAGTAAAAGCGGGCTCGCTCACGTGCACCCCCTCCCACGCAGCCACATTCACACTCCTGCCCAAGTTTACAGTCCTGGAGCCCAGCTATTCCTCATCACAAGGGGACCTTTCCTACAACAAAATATTATTTTAAAGCCGTACTAACAGTAATTAGCGGCAATTGAGTTTTATCAACTAACACAAACTGTGGGATTTCAGACTTGGATTTCAGCTGGTATTTTAATGAAGTGTGCGCTAACGACACGAAACCTTCTGTCACGGCAGCAGCTGAGTTTCATATACAGACCTTTGATGGGGGGACCATGTGTTAGCACTCAGACGCTCCCAGCCCGTGAGCGCGCGCAGCGGCAGCCCGCGGGGCCGGCAGGCGGCCCCTCCGCGCGCCCTCTGCCCGGCGCCGGGCTCCGGGGGCGGCTGCGCCTCTCGCCCGGGCCCCCGGGCAAGAAAGGGACCGTCTCCGGTGCAGCCCCCCGCGCTGGGCCGCTGCTGGGTCTCATCCGCGCACAGCACAGGCAGCAGCTGCGAGGAGGCTCCACCAAAGCGGCCACCACCTCAAGGAGAGGACTGGATCCTGTCCCTGGCATTTGATCTCGCTACCTGTTGGTCAAACAACCGTCTGCAACGAGTAATAGTAAAATTACACTCCGCAAAAGCAAAGGGTTTCCTATGTTTTGCAAAGATATCAGAAAACACAGAGACCTCTTTAAAATGGGCTATTTCTTCACAGAGCAGAAATCCATCTTTCAGCTTTAATTTCTGTGGGCTCATTTAATCTAAACCTCATCTTGACACAAATCACAAAAAACTACAATTTTGATGAAGATGAGGCTTTTTTTCCTAAGCAGTTGGCCATAAATGCTCCTGTGAACTTGATATTGAAGATGAACTACTAAGCTCATTGCTACAACAATTTGATTAACTTTGAATTCATTATCTGTAGTATTGGCTATTTGAATAATTGCAAATTATGCCTGAGAAAAGCAATATGACTTTGCTCAAGTTTAAGCTTTGTGCGTTACAGATATGCGCCTGGTGCTGAAGATGAGCTACTCGATTAAATTAGGTTGTAATCTGATTAGTCTAGAATAATTCTACTTATGTCTACTATATCTGCTTTATGACTAAGCATAGATGAGGCAAGCAAAAACTCCCTTTAATTAGTTTTGATACCTAGCACCCCATGCTCTTTTTAGCTGAGACATCTTCCTCTTTCTCTGGCAAAGCTCTAAGTGTATTTTTTTTTGTAACGTGCGTTGCAGTTAATGTTACAAGGAGTAACTCTGCTCTTCGGACCTTTCTGCCAAGTGGGTCACCTGCAGAGAAGGGCTATGAGGGAGATGAAATACAGGAGACTTGTGGAGAGGGGAATCAAGGTGCACGGTCCAGAATATGGGAGCGGAGGACAGGCAGGGTGGCAGGAGACGTGAAAAGAGGTTTCCTTTCAGTTGGCATTTGGTACAAGAATGCTGGGACCCCCTCAGGGCAAGACTGCATCCTGGCTGGGAATACAGAAGCAAGTGGAGCGACGTTATCAGGAATCGCCTCCCGCAGGCGGCAGGGGGCAAATTCAGTGATTTGCTTGAAATGATGAAGGTTTGACTAGGGTTCTTGGATGGGTTACCTGTGACAGCCAGCACCTGGATGCAGCGACACGTGAGCGCTCTTGCGGTACGATGCCTCAGACCTCGCCAGGGGAGGATATATGATGAAATGGCTCGTAACATTTTAGAAGGAGAGCAAAGCACGGCCTAAGGGCTCAAGAGTGAGAGCTGATTTATAAATTAACCCATTAGGTGGCCTGGATTTAATTCAGACTGAGATTGCTGGGTGCGTTTTCATGACAGAGGCAAATGAAAACAGACAAAACCCTACAGATAGGTTGATGTCTACGTTTTCTTGGGTTCCAACTTCTCCTGCTTTTACACAAGAAAACCCCAGAGCATTTCGGGTATCAGCTTGCAGAGATTATGGCCAAAAAGCATTCAAGACCTTTGTCCCTAGAGCATCTGTACAGCAAGAACACAATGTCATTGCACTGCTCGCCTTCCCAAGCACACGCAGGAAGAAGGAAAGCGTTCCTCACATGCCCGCACACACATCCAGGGGGATGCCTGCTGTCCTGCACAAAGGAGCTGGAAGATCAAAGGATCCACACTCGTTTTTTTTTTCCCAGAAAGAGGGAGATGTTCAAAGTTAAGTGAGTGGGTGGACAGAAAAATCTGAAGAAGCCTAAATTTTTGCTTCGGAGGTAAAACGACTGTGGGCTGGCTGAAGAATGGGTCACACGAATGGAAGATGAGCACAAATACTTGCTGTGAACGAGTATTTCTGGCTGAAGGCCAGACAAGGTGACTGCAATAGTCTTTTTTTGTATCCTGATGCACATCTATAGATGTGCAAGCACAGGATACAGACGTGTGCCCCACAACCCTCTAGGTGCACTTGAGCACACTTCATTCTAATAAGCTGATTTCAAACAGTTTTATTTCCTGTGCAGTGTTCATAAATCTATACGTAGATTAGCCATGCAGTTCAAAGACAGAGGAAATTCTGGTGGGAAAATACGTGTTATTTTTTGTGTCTCTTATCCCACCAGGCAGGAACTATTCAGCACCGGCTCCTTCAGTAGGCTGCCCTATAACTTCACAGCCACAGAACAGTTTGGAAAAGTCATCCGTCTTTGGAGGGGATATTTTAAGCTGTATATCCCTACGACCATCCCTCTCTCTTTTTGCCATTATTCAAATAGCTCCTCCTACAAAGTCAGTCAACTAATCCATGAAAGACCTTTGTATCTCAGGTGAAATACACTGAGTAACTGCCTGGAAGTCAAGGTAGTCAATGCTGTGGAAGTCTAGTCATCAGAAACCCACCTTTCCAGGGTGCCAACGTGCACCTCTGGCTGTGAGCATCACGTATGAGCACCACACTGTATTTTATTCCTGGGAATCTGTGTCCAAAGCGACTGATTCTCCAACAATAAATAGAACAAGAAAAAGAAATCAGATTTCAAAACTCACAAAACAGGCCTGCAATGATGCATTATCAGAAGGTAAAGTTACCCACAAGAAATGTGGAGCATTATGAGAGTAAGGTATCTCAAACGATTTGAGATGATAATAATGATATAACATGAGGAACTATACATCCAAAGAATAATTTTTTTTTGTAAAAAAAATACTCCACTAAAAAAATAGATAAAACTTGAAATTGAAATTAAAAATGTCCCTGAAAGCTACTCAAGGATCATCACAAAATAGAGTGAACATTCTATAAACCAGCCAAGAAATGGCCAAGATTGGTAGCCAACAGGCTTATGATACAGTCATGCTTTTCCTTTGCAGACAAGAATACTCATTAATGAAGAATAATGTCCTGAAAATGTGATGTAAGTGCAGAAAAGTGGTGTTTATCTTTGGCTCGTGATGCCGACATCAACAATACAGTTCTCATATTAACCTGCTGCCCTTAAAAATAAACAGGAGTGCACTTTAATCTTGCTGTTTCTACTTTTATCTGAGATTACTCCCTTTACTTTGTTGAGCTACAATTAAAGGGGGAGAAAACATGTAGAAATTAAGCAAAAATTATGGGTACTTTTTAGAGCAGAAGAATCTATGTAAATCCCGCTTGAGGCTGGACGTCAAAACATTTCTAAGATGCATGAAGCCCCTGCGCCGTTCCAGCTTTATGGCAACAATCCTTTGTGTTAAACATTTTGGAGAGTATTTATGTTTCTCCGTGTTAAATATTAGGCCTTGCAAGCACAGTGCTCCATGCCTGCTCCGCTGCACTTCCCAATACGACATTCCAAGTGAAATCCCTCACAAGGCGAAGGGGCGCGGGGAGGCCGATGCGCCGTGCGGGTCCTGTGAGCCGTCCCCACAGCTTTTAAATGGCACTGAGCCTGCTGCCCAGGGCAAACATGTTCATCCTGGCTCTGCATTTTAGCACTCCCATATGGCCTTTTGCTGCTCTGAACCCTAAAAATTCAGGGTTTTTTTCTCCCCATGCTGCTCTTTGCCCAATACCTGTCTATTCTCTTATTACTATCAAGGTCTCAAGGACAGACAGAAGATGAAGAGAGGCTGGATGGAGATCCAGATGACCCCAAATATCAGCAGAAATGGGGATCAGTGGAAACACTGGGAAGGCAGCTGGATTACAAGCGGGGATGGCCAAGGAGTGTGCAGGCTTTTGCTGGGAACCACTTGCTTGTCAAATGCAGCCAGGGTCCCATTTGGGAATTACCTAGGTAGAGCTGCTCTACCTACCTGGTTGTTATGCACCTCCCACGGCGGAGCTAGAATACGTCTGCACTAAATTGTTCCTGGGATTCTCTCAATTTAAGGAATTGGGATTGCTGTGCTCAGAAGTGACAGGAGAAAAGCCTCCTTTGAAAGCGCTGAGCTGCCCTGGTATCCAGCACCTTACACACAGCACTAAAACACAAACAAGTCAGAGTAAGTGACAGTGACCTTTTCAAGCAGGGCTGACCACGTGTTAACCCTGCAATCACCAGCTAGCTCTCTCCAGCCTCTCCAAAACTGCTCTCTTAGTATTGTTACCAAACAGAGAAGTGAAAAAAAGCAGAAGAAAATGAAAGAACAATCTCTTTAGTTACTCTAAAAACATGGAAACTTGAGCATGTAGGTGCTGCTTTAGAACAGCACGCTGAGGACGTTCGCCCAGCGCTGGCCTCCTGCATGGAGCTGCTTCGTGGCTTTGCAGGGAGCAGGCTGAGCTACCCCTGCACCCGGAGCCCGGGAGGAGCAGGGGGCCAAGTCCCCTAAATCAGTGCGCCCCCCACGCCATGTCCCTGCTGGAAAAGGGCAGCCCGCCGGCTATGTTAGCACATGGGATGGCACAAGGTCTTGGTGCCACAGCAAGGACCTGCGCCGGTGGGGAAAGGAAAACTGCTCCTCTTGAGTCCTCTCCACGTGTTGTCCTCCTTGCGGCCTGGGGATGTAGGGATCGATGTTGGCACGGGAACGGAGAAAAAGGTGTCAGAAAAGTGGGAGCGGGAAGAGTTTCATGGCAAACCTCGCCCTGGGCAGCTGGCAAAGCTCCCAGTGCGTAATGCATCACTCCTGTCCCTTCCTACCTCTGCTCTCACTAGTGAAAACACAAAGATTTTCCACCAAATTGACACGCAGGTACACAATAATCCAGTGCAAGTACAATAATCCAGTGCAAGTACGGTAATCCAGTGTGAGTGCAAATACTCTGCATCAGAAAGCCCCGGGGCGCTTGTGCCAGGCGTGCAACAAGGACACTGCCTCATGGTGTCCCCCCGTATTCATCAGCTTGTCAACCCATGGGAGGAGCAGAAAAGACTCTGCCACTTCACTCCATGCAACGTGCACAGAGAGCATCTCTCCAATGGCTTAATGGAGGAGAAGGCCTTATTCTGCTGTAACGAGGACATAAAAATACAATCTGAGAACAGACAACAGCTTGTACACACTGTTGCCTGACATTGTTCTCCGGCTGCTGCTGCTGGCTAACGATAATCATGCAACCTAAGACGGTATCAGTTAAGATGCAGGAGCAATCGAAGCTCAAAGCAGCTGAAGGTATGCCATTCTCTGCAGGACACAATGCGGGAGAGCTCGGCAAAGCAACCACGGTGAGCCAGGCCTGGAGAACAGCGGGACGCGACTGCAGCTAACTCCCTTCTGCTCAGCGGCGAGTGCTCAGCCCCCTGGGG
Organism: Nothocercus julius; assembly: GCA_013398735.1. Lineage (NCBI taxonomy): Eukaryota > Metazoa > Chordata > Aves > Tinamiformes > Tinamidae > Nothocercus > Nothocercus julius. The sequence goes on from VZSV01000304.1 coordinate 294,743, forward strand.
ATCCCCTGGCAATGGCAGCTTCGACATGTGCTGCGTTATTGTTCTGCTCAACCACAGTTACTAATGGGGCCAGATTTTCGGGTTTGGTGTCAGCTTTAGAAAATAGAACAGAAAGAATAACTGGAGAACGACGTTGCCTCTTTTCAGCACTGGATACTAAGCGCACGCAGAGTTTCCTGTTTGTTCCTTTCAGGGCATTTCTGCAGCAGGGATGACTAACTACACAGAACGATGCCAGCCATTCGTAGCTCCCTTCCTGTGCCTGGGCCGCATAAAAGCTCACGAGTCACCAGCTGTTGACAAGCTAAGGGAAGGCATGGGGAAGACTCCATCTGAGACCCGTTTCCAGACCCCGAAGTCTCAGAGTGGTGCCCCCCAGGGGACCAGTCTCACGGCACTACACGATAGGCCTGATTTCCATCATACTGATCAGTCTTTCTGCATGTTGATGTGGCCAAAGAGGCCCCTCTCAGTAAAAATGCCTCCTCCCAAGCAGGATGGATGGTGACTCTCCACATTGCCTTCTGCCATGGCTGCAGAACCTCCCTGGCTTCTGCCTTGGGACTCTTTGAGTGCTTCTGCTGCGGTGACAGAGACTCTTTGAAAATACAGCCCTCTTCCACAGTGGTCTGTTCACCCACAGACATAGGTACAGCCACAGTTACCACCTAACTGAACTGCAGCATCAGGAAGTCCAGCCCGGCTCCTAGGTGGGAGAAGGAGAAGCAAGAGGCGCGCTGGGCTGCCCACCCTATCACCTGGTCTCCAAGGAAGAGGAGACGTCCGTGGGACGCAGCAAACGGCTTTAGCCTGATGGCGTTGAATGCCCAGCAAGGAAATGAGGGCTCTGCCTTTTCAGCTTACCGCACCAAACTCCCAAACCAACCGCCTGACTTGAGCAATTTCAAATGCAGCCTATTTCTTGAGCCAGAACTCTGTAGCAATTATGTACTGCCTCGTTGTTGTGATTTGCCCCGTCGCCCTCCCTTTGCCCCCCCTTATGTACACAAGACGGTAAAAACTGCTTAGCTAAAAGTTCAGGGCATGAAACTTGATGCCACTGAAGGCAAAACTCCAGTGACTTCAAGGCAGCAGAAACCTTGCTCTGTTTAGGAAAGCACCCACAAAAGCAACTTCTTGGATGACTTCGTCTCCTTCTAGAAACGACAGCAAGAGCCACATGGCGGGGGTTCTTTAAACAAACCAAAACACGCGTGCCAACCTACAAGGAGGAGTCTGTTTGAAACTGCAAGGTTTCTTTTGTGGGCAGAGGCTCAGACTAGATGTAACAAATGGGGTATGTTTCTCTTTTCTGTCCTCACCAGGGCTAGTCAGAAAGCTAACAGGCCGGGAGCTGCGGGACTGCCTGCCGAGCAGGCAGACGCTGTGTGTAACGCAGGTGTTTGAAGCGGCAAACGCACTCCTTGCTCTGGAGAAAACAGGGAGGGGACGGCCACTGAGGTTTAAATTAGGAAGCACAACTAAAAGTTGCTGCAGGCTCCACAGTGACGAATTATCATTGCCTGCTACTCCATCCAGGACGCAGGAACAGATAGAGAATCGACTTCAGTCAGGAGGCAGGAAAGAAGTAAAGTAAATAAAGAAATAAATAAATACCCCTCTCTGAGCTCAAGTGATTTACAGGAGAGGAAAAGAAGAACCTCAGAGTGTCGACAAGTGTTCCCCAGGTCGTGCTGACGCAGCAGGACAGGGGAGGACAAGTACGTGCTGGCCGGGCACAAGCTGCGCTGCCCGGTGGCTCCAATTTAACATGGGAGTGTTTGGGAAAGCTGCCCTATCTTCTTGTCCACCCAAAACTTCAGAAGTGCTCTATGTGTCTGGTCTGCACTAATGGAAAACCTCTCTCCAAAACTTTCTTTAAAAACAGCCATATGACAGGCTGAAGGGTCTGGGAGAAGTCCCCAGCTCCTTCACCACTTCCTTCACATCCGCCCTTAGGCTTCTTCCTGTAAGGACTTCCCAAACCCTCTGTGCAGCTCTGGCCAAGGCAAAGCACCAGGAGACTGGCCAGCGCCTGGAGGAGATGTAGTTTGGACGTATCAATAGCTGTTTGATAAAGCTCACATAATAACGTAATTTAGCTAAGTGCTGTTCTTTTCCATTCTGTTATTTCCAGGTCTGAAAGCACGTCATTTCAGAGGGATAAAAACCTCATTCCTCTACATGTGCCCTACTACTTGACATACTATGTAATAAGAATGATAATAATATCATCAAGGCTCTGAGTAATTTGGTAGTGTACACCAACCGGCTTCATTCCTTCGGAGGTTCCTAAAGGTGATCCCAGGGCATTTTACTGCGGGGAAGTTGCCCTTCAGCAAATAAGCAGATCATGGGTATCTCCCTGTAACAGCTATATTCTACCCTGGGAAAAAGCAGCTTCTTTGGTAAATAAACTGACTAAAAATGGAAAACAGTCACCTTGGGTGCAAACACCCATGCTGACTTTTCATCATATCCACAACAGATGCTCTAAGGACTTCAATGCTCTGAGGACTTCACAGAAAAACAGGAACCCGCAGCCCTCTCTAGTCCTTCACTCATACACACGACCAAAGCCTGTTCACACAAACATGTGCAGTACGGATTAGAACATTTTTATAAGGAGTTCATAACTTGTGGTCCACTTTTTCAGAGTTGTATTCCTCATGTTTCCCCTAAAATCATTCTTGTGTTACCAGTTCTTTTCCACAGAGTCAGTATTTTCTCTTTCTTGTGTTATATAAATAAAAACAAATGTAATAACAATAGAAGTCTTATCATAATACTTGTATTACATCTATGAAATCTCAGGTTTAATAAAGAGATTGTTACAGAAAAGTATATTAGAGGGGCTGAAGAAAAACACTGTGACCTTAGAGCCAGATAAAAGTAGTTGATGTAATCAGAAATAATGATGATTACAACATCTCTTAAAATATCGACGAAAAGAGAACTTAATGATGGCTATTTTATCAGCAGGACCAGGAAAAGACTTGTATTGATGAAAAACTATGTTACATCACCATAAACTGAAACAGTGAAGTGACGAGTCAGTGAAAATCTCTAAGTATGTGTAATACAAAATGTTCGTACAATGTAGATAACCTCCATTTCATTTCCTTTTCTACTGCAGAGCACGCGTTTTTGTACCTTTCTGCATTTCTTAGGAATTCAGTTTGACTGAGAACAGTTTGCTCCTCATCTCGAACGAACCTCGAGAGAGGCAGTAGCATCTTTGTGTATACGCAGGCGTGTGCTGCGACCAGTGCTAGTGCCCCCCTTGGAAATCTGGTCAGGAGCAGAAGGAAGTGTGAAGGGATCAGATGCAAACTTGCGAGGCACACGCCAAGTTAATTGTGCCACGTGTGGATCTGAGAAAAGCTGGCAGGAAAATATGTCATGATGTGCTTCACTGCCCTGCTGGATTCTGTACGTGCGGGGCCCCGCAGTGCTTCCCCGCAATGAACTCACTTGCGGATGCGCCGCTCCCCGAATCCCTCCGCGCCGGCGGAGCCGGGCTGCTGCTCTCCCGCCCTCCTGCCCAGGCAGCCTGCAGAGCACGTCTCCAAACATGGCCTGCAGAGGAGGCCTCAGCATCCAGCTGAGGAACATCTGGAAGGAAAGAGAAAAAAAGAGAGTTTATTTTCCTTATTAGCTGTTCCATTCTCAGAAAACAGAGCCTGGCAAAAACATGTGTCCCTGTCCCCTCCTGGCTCCTCCTCGTAGCTCCCATCACTCACGCCCAACGTATTTATTCTTTTTATCAGCGCAGGGCGCAGCAGTTGGATTATTTCAAGCAGGCCACGTTAATCACCAGGGCAGCACCTGCGCTCTGGCCGCGGCGGGTCCGCGCTTGGCCGCAGGGTGCCCGCGTGAGCGATGGGCTGCGCGCGAACGCGCCCGGCGCGGCGCAGGCCACTGCCAGGGGGGCCGCCGCTCCAGCTGACACCCCTATGGCCTTGCCTTTTCATCTTTGTTTAAAACAGAGATGCTGGGGCACAAATCTCTCTCTTGAGACCTTCAACACGTCCTCAATCACGCGATGAGGATGTCAGTACATATAATATATACTTTCCCCCTAAGTCAGATGAATCATTACGCTATAATACAGCAAAGATACTTATTTAGCTATGAAGCTTTTCTGGGCGCTGCACCTTTACGTGTACATTTTGCCCTTTAACAAGGGGCCTTTGCTTGTCAGCTGGACGTGGCTGTTCATTACTGAGCTATATATATTTACATACAAACACCATGCTCCCCTACAGAAGCCTTTCTCTCTCTTTTCCTTGCTTCCCTCTTTCTAAAATCAAGGTTATGCAAATCAAAGGAACATTTGTTTGCAACCTGAATGGAAATCTGGTTCCCCAACGCAACTTCTCCCTGACGTGGAACTATTTGCTCGACAGCCATGTCGTTGTATCTCCCCAAGCTTCAAGCTGTTCTTCGTTCGGGACCGCCTTTCAGAGTGCCAGCTGCTCGGATATAATATTTATGGGTTTCAGGCTTTGCGATGACCAGTCCTCTACACCAAACTGTATATAATATATGCAGGTTTGCTCAGGAAAACAAATTGAAACTTTAAACAAATGTGGCCTGCATTATGCAGCAGGTCAGGGAAGGTGTGCATAATAGTCCCTTCTGGCCTGAAAAATCCAAGAATCTATGAATTTAGAAATAACTGCATAAAATACTACACTCCGACCCTAAATTTTACACTAAATCTTTTCAAATATTAATGAGAAGCTGTGCAGCTGCGAGAGGACGATGCCCTTGGATCCTTGGCGAAAGAATGCTTGCCAAGCTCTCCTGAAAAACAACTTCTAGCTCGAGAATGAATGGAAATAATTGCCTTACGTGCTGGACGGGTGAGTAATGAACGTTTCAGCTCATTAAAAGATCATCATCATCTACAACAACAATAAAAAACACCCTGTACGCATTACAGTCGGAGTTACCTGCGAGGAAATTAATTAAAATGAGTAGGTGACACCTTCATGTTGCTGCCGAGGCCTCTGCTCTTTTGCTGCATCAGTGTTTTCCCGAGGGCCGGACTTCGGCCGAGGATTAGACTTAGCAACCCGGGATCAGCACTGGGCCCCTTCTTCCCCAAGCTCCAAGTGCACAGCGGGTCTCGTGAGTCCTGGACTTTGCAGCCAACTTCTTTGCCGCCTGTCACCATCACCCCACCTCTCGTGCTGAATCCTCAAACCACCCAGGGGCGCCGGGGGGGTTTCTTCCTAGATGATTCGGGGCCACCGGTGGCTTAAAACATCTAAGGGAGCTGGAAACTCCACTGTGGTCTTAGTGACAGAAGTGCCATGAAAGGCGAAGGGAGGAGGGAGAGATCGCAGGGGCTTGAAGAGCAGCTCCTTTCCGCGACCCTCTTCTCCTCTGGCCGAGGTCAGAGCCTCACTTCTCATCACAAGGGAGGGTGGGCACGACGCAGCAACCACAAAACACCCGTGTGGACCCCTCTTTGAAAGCACCTTGCTGCCCTGCTTCTGGAACGGGCTGTTCCTCGGATCCCACCGCTGCCCCACAGCAATGCTCATCCATGCAGCGCTTCTGAGACACCCTGGGACGGCAGCTAAATTCTGCCTCCAGAGCTCTTCAGGAGATTCTCTGGGCTCTGCTGAGGCTCTTTGTTCTTGGTGGGGCCGTTTGCTTCAGAAGTTGAGCACAAACAAACCAAAATTGCGACAGCAGCCGAGAGTTCCTTCAGAGTCTGGCTCGGCCACAGCTGAGTTAGACAAACAAGGAGAAACTTTTGTTACCCCAACCCCCAAAAAAACACCACGGTCCCAAAAGCCAAGGAGGCGGCTTTTCCAGGAGGCTCCGGAGGGAGCAGGCCCTGCAGCGCCCGCGACGTGCTCCGGTCGAAGCCGAGCGAGGCCGCTTCCTTCCCTGCAGCCGTGCAGGTGCCCACGCAGAGCGCTGCAGCTTTGGGCCCGTCCCCTTGTGCACACCAAGGAAACGACGGGTCTTGACGGAAATGCCTCCTCCAGGGCTTTCAGCTTTGAGCGAAACATCCTTATCGCTGCATTTCTGTTTTAGAAGTCTTTGTAACTCTCTGCCTCCACCTCACATAAAACACATAAAACGTAGGCACATACAAAGAGAGTCCATTAAAATATGCGCTGATAAAAAGATTTTTGATGGCATGAGTTTGGGATAACCGCATGAGCCGAGTTTCTCTCTTCCTTCCCCCAACCCTACAAAAAAAATGTTGCCGTATCACAGGGAAAGAGCAGGGCCGGGGAAAAAAAATGGATGAGGCCTTTGCTTCTCAGCTGGAATCAGAAACCATGAACGTAATGAGAAAAGGGAGAAAGATTCAAGGTTATAGGAAGCAGTCACGTGTCTGGGTGGCTCTGGGCCGCCGCGGAGCCTGGCAATACCTTTAAAGCACAAAAAGGAGGTTCAAACCTGCCTGCACCTGCAGCCCTGTCTGAGGGACTCGCCACTAACGTCGTTAGCGGCACGCGCTGCTAATTGCACAGGCCGCTAATCCATCGGAGCAGCCAAAATGGTATTAGCTTTCGGCGGGATTTACATATATTCAGGCTTATTTCTGCAGCGCTAGTGATTTGGGGCTAAACTGTTGAACGCCCAGCTTGCTACAGGCCTAAGTAATATTTAATAGCATTCACAATGCCCTTCCCCCTAAGCCACTGAATGTCTTTACAGGCTCCTCTTTTTTAGCATTTTCTACGCTCATACATCACTACGTAAAATACTGGCAGAGCACAAAGTGGCTTTTGAGCTTATAGCCCCCTGCGTGACTGTGGGATGCCCTGTGGACACCGCGACGCTCTAACCTTGCCCTGCGCAGCACCCGAGTGCCCTGAGAGCCGGCCAGGCTGCCGTGGGGCGTCGCTGCCGTTGGCACGGCCCAAAATCCACAGGCGGAAAACCCAGCACGTGCATCTAAACGACATCCCTGTCAGGGAGCTCAGCCCTGTCTGACCCTCCAGGCTGGGGCCTGTCTCACGCGCAGCGGGACCGCCAGCGGGAAAACCGAGTACTGCCCCAGCCGCTGGCTCCTGGGGCTGCCGCAGCTTTTCTCGGGCCAGCTCCTCCGGATGGAGCTTCCCTTCCCATCCCGGGTGCATGTGAGGGCAGACGTGTGTGTTTTGGGGCCGGGGGATCCGTGTCTCGGGAACACCGCGGGAGCCGCACGCCTCTCCCCACAGCTCTTGCTGGCCGCGGGCCGGCAGGCTGGAGGGCAGCTGAGCCCTGTCACTTCTGCACGAGGGCGGCCTCGGGAACCCACCCGCCCCACCGCTCCCTCCACGTCACGCCGGCTTGGGGATGTCCAAACAGATTAAACACCAAAAACAAACCATGAGGGACAGCTCAGTGAGAAGGCGCTTATGTTAAGATCAAAGAGACAGAGCTTACACAGAGCCCTGGGCTTCACCTGAAGACACAACGGAGGAAGGAGCAGGGCAAACATCAGCATTTCTAGCAAATCTGAGTGATGAGGAGTGAATATTTTCTGCAATGAGAGCATAGCAGCTCACCTCCTACATAAAAGGTCCCTGCAGCTGCTCCCCCTTACTAAGGAAACATGGGCACATTTAAGAGAGGGAAAGGAAAGGCAATTAAAAAGGGAAGAAAAGCAGGTGGGAAAGCATCTTTGCGAAAACGACAGGCGCATATTTACAGCAGCAGGCACACGAAGCCAAGGCCTGTAAGGCAAGGTGTGAGTCCCTGAAATGGAATTGTTTTAGGCAAGGAGGCAAGGGAGGCCTGGAATCAGAGCACCGCGGAGTCGCGCAAAGCTGCCCTGGTGCCAGCAGCGCCGGGGCCGCGCTGCGGGCGCTGCTCTCACAGCTGCTTTTGCGCGCGGAGCTCCCCGTCGCATCGGCGTGCTTCCCACGGGCTGCTGCTAACGGACGCGCCTTCTCCGATGCTCACGCCACTCATCCTAGGTAACAGCTCGCAAATCACAAACGAAGACGTGCCCATTTCCTTTTAAAAGCACGCTGCAGCATACGCACCCACATCCTCTGAATGCGCAGAACTGATACAGTGAGAGCACGGTAGTTTTTCATTAAGCAATGAAGCCCAATGCAATCTGTAGCAGGAAAATCTTGTCTTAATGCAGGTGGGAGATAGAAAAAAAGAGGAAAATGATGCACATTATTTAGGAGATCTAATGTTTATGGCAAAATGACCTCAACACTCCGCGCTGAGCTTACGGAAGAGGGTGTGCTGGCCGCTGCACTGCACGTCTGGCTCATGGGACAGAGCAAAGGCACCCGGGCTCATCGGCCTCTCTGGGCCCTAGACCTGCTGCCTGCTCCCGCGAGGGGACAGCGCCAGGGCTGCCCCGACGCTCTCGACACCCACCGAGGGAAGGCAGGGCCGCTCTCCACTTGGCAGCGGCTCAGCTACCTGCTCCTCACCCAACCGGGCGCCCGTCTCCCTCACTCGTTTTCCTGTTCTTCTTTCTCGCTTGCTCTCTGCGCAAACCCAACGCTGCCTCCAGGCGCCTCTGGCTGCCGCGGCGCTGCGGGGAGGCCGCCACAAGAAGGCAGCAGCAGCATCTCGGGAGGGTTTCGCTCCGCCGGCACCTCCGCACATTTCTGGCACTCACGCTGCTTTATATTCAAGCGCAGGAATAATTCACTGCTACGGAGAGGGGGCCTCTGGAGACCTGGGCAAGCCATAGGACGGGCGGTAACTCTCTGTTACCGAAAATTAGTTGCTTGAGCAAAACTGCCTGGTGTTTCCCTCGCTTCTGGCCTGGCGCTTCGCACGGTGACAGTCCCTTGATTCCTGCCCGCGCCGCGCCGGTGTCAGAGCCTCGCTCGACGGCGGGCGAGGGCGCGAGCGCGTCCGCGTGCCTGCGCCTCCCGCCCGCTCCAGCTAACCTCGCTCGGCCCTCGAAGCGAAGCGGCAACGCTTCTGCGAGAGCCTGTAAACGACCGTCTTTTCTTGCGCCAGGCAGCTACCTGATGTACTTGTGTGTCAACGAGCTTCAAAAATTCCCCCCAGAAATATCCTCACAAACTCCAAACACACTCATTCTTTATAATGAACTCTGGGATGCCCTTTCTGTCGAGCCCTTTTTCCCCCATTACTACCCAGCTTTTCCATGGATCCTGAATTGTTTGGGAGAATGCATGACATGTACGCTAAACTCACAGCAAACACACAGCATATATATTCAATAAATATAAAACAGAGCTTTTTCTGGCTATGAGGTCATTGCTTATCCTTGTCTGCTATATTAAAACATGCCTTTCTGGGAAGCTGCAAGAGCAGAAAGTTTAGTAAAACGTGCTTCATCATAGCAATAAAGAAATATGGTTGCATCTGAGCTAAAAGACTGTTAAAAGTAGCAATGAGGAGGATTATCTTGCCTGCTGGAACAGCCAGAGAAGTTTCCGAAGCAGACCATATACCCTGAGCATTCGCATGGAGCTCAAGAAATAGGTCGAATTCTTCTTGCACGACAAAACCCATTTTGGCAGCAGTATTTTTGCTTCCTGTCTCTTCTGCCCTTCACCATAAAGAAAAATGCAAGCACGCTCGTGGCTGTAGAGCCTTTTTGGAGGGCTGCCCGCAAGGCCATGGCCGTTCGAAACACATCTCCCAGTCCATTACTGTATATCATACTCTCAAATACACGCGGCGCCCCTGCCTCGTAGAGCCCCCGCGTTCCTCCCGCCTCGCTAGCTGCGCACAAAGCCAGGGCACTGCCCGGCCCCAGGGACACACCACGGCGGCTTCGCGCAGCGCACGTGGGGCTGGGCTGGCTGCGAACAGTAAATCACTGCACGGCGCGGAGACCTAGGAACGGCGACCACGGTGCCGCTGCTGACCATGAGCCGGGCCACGAGACTTGGGGAAGCCCTGGGAGCCGGCCCCGGGGCCGCGTCCCTGCAGCTGTGCCGGCGGCAGCGCGCGCACCCTGCATCCCCCGCCCATGCGCCCGGGGGCTCTGCATCACTGCAGCACCCACCTGGCCCATCCGGCCGCCTGGCTTATTTCCATCCACACAAAGCCCCCGCAGCGGGAAAGGCCGCGCGGCTCCCCGTGCTGTCCGCGGGCAGCGGGCCCTGCGCTCGCTGCCCTGCTTGCCGCTAAGCGGGTGCCCTCGCGGGCAGGCGTGAGCGCCGCCTTTAGCAGCGCTGCTTTCGCTGCGCAGCCGTTCACAGCCACATAATTTAAGATAATTAATGCATTAACATTCCCATCTAAGGTAGCCTTCGCCGTACTTTCGGCGTACGCAGCAATAACACCACCGTCGTAACAGCTAAAACACTGCTTGGCCCTGCCAGAACCGCTTGCTTACAATCTGCAGCACTGAATTAAAACGCTCTTTCCATTCCCACGTACGCCAAGGGTTATTTATTTTTTAATTTAGCTGTGGGTTCATATTCGCAAACGATGGATTCACCATCTGCATTCCTGGCTCGTCCCTCCGCTCCGGCTCATGCGGCACCTCTGCCACGGTGCTCCCGGCGCAGCGCCCTCCTGTCAGCGCGTCGCCGCCGCCGCTGCTCCTCCGCTCGCTCCCATGTTCCTGCGTTTCCTGCCTGCACTGAAAAGCCTCTGATATCCCCGTACAGAAGCGGAGTCCCAGCTACAAAGGAGACTTTGCAACTCAGATCCCAACTGGACTCTGATGCTAGTTGGGGCTCGAGGGTGCAAAGGCCAGAGGAATGACAACAGAGGGGGTATCGCAGCAGTGTATTAAACCCATAGAGAGCCACACAGAGCTAACGGGGGAACATTGCTGGGCAGAGGTCTCATAAATAAACGGAACGCGAATGCATAAATAAGCAGAACGCAAACACATACAGCCATTATAAGGGCAGACGTGTGAAACTTCTGTCCTGGTCTGCACGTTTTGTTCCGGTCCTCTCCTGGCAGAGGAGCGATGCCCTCCACCCGGACCACGGAGCGAAGGCCGAACACAGGCTGCGCGGCTCTGCCCTCCGCGAGGCCGCTCACGCTCCGTGCGCGGCTGCAGCCCGAGGAAGGAGCCTCCAGGCGCACGCTCTGCCTCCCCGGGGCCGGCGGCTGCGAGCGCCGCGGGCTCCTGCCGGGCGCTCGACGCCTCCCAAAGCCGAGCTTGGCGTGGCTGCCGCTTCAGAGCGCTCGCGGTTGCTGCCGGCCCCGGGAGCCTCTTGGTGACAGGGGGGAAGCTTGAAGCCGGGTACCGTATCCTCGAAAGAGGGGGGAAAAGGATGAAAGATTGCAGGAGGAAAACAGAAGAGAATAATGCATTACGGAAACGCTGAAGAGCTGGGATGAGAAATGTATTTTTTGACTCAGTGGCTAAAGCGAAAAAAAAATTATGTCTGAAAACTAAAGCATATATTTAAGAGTTTTTTTCTGATCAGAAAAACAAGCTATTATTTCACAATATTTTGACTCCACTTGGGCTTTTTTTGCTGTTGTTTTTCCTTCCCTCGCCACCCACCCCAAGATTATAGAGCCTTTTATCTCTCTTCTTCTTAATTATAGAACAATTTTCAAATGACAAAATGGCATTCAAGAATGACAGTATGAAAAGCCTGCCTCAGTCAACCTCAACATTTACAGACTGCTCTCACTTTCCCAACAAAATCAACCCACGTTTGCAACCCAAACCCCTTCTTGACTCCGGAAGGGAAAGATTCCCTTGGTTATACTCAGGGGATTTTGATCCCGCAAGGCACCTTGAAAAGAGGCTATGCAATTACCAGTCCTGTCTGGCCACTTTGGGCTGCGATTTGCTATAAACTCTCCCTGGTTTTGGGTGGAAATCAGGATGAACACTTCAGTGTAGTTACCCTGTTTATCCTGGACTCTGTTCATTTGCTTACGGATGCAATTTTGAGGGGGATGTAAAGGGGGAGCCAAGTTCCGTGAATTACGCAAAAATAGCAGCAGCGAACTCAAAATTAAAATATTTATGCTTGTTTTTTTCTTCTCTTACATGAAAGGCAAGTTCTCTTTGCAGAAAGATCTTGGTATCAGATGCCGTAATTAGGAGGCAAACCGAAGTTGCTGGGGCCAGAGCCTCGCGAGCAGCCGCGCGGCGCCCCGGGAGCGCCAGGGCCGCGCAGCCACCGGCTCACTCCGAACGGGAAGCGCGGCGGCAGGAAAGCAGCGCAACCCGCAGTCCCGGCCCCCAAGCCGCGGCTGCCTTTTCGTGCGCGACGGCTGTTTCAGAGGGAGCGGGTACAAGGGAAAGGGCTAGAGCAGCGGCCCTGTCAGAGCAGTGGGTTGGAGCAACGGGCACGAGCTGCAGAACTCCGGCGCAAAGAGGCCGTATTAGCAAAGCCAGCCCACGCAGGAGCTGCTCAAAGGGTGTTCTGGGAAAAATAATGAGCACTGGGGTCTGTCAGAAGCATCTTGGGTGATTTTATGGCATAGCTTTTATAGAACTGAAGGAAAAATCTAAGTCTGCAATTTCACCAGGGGGCTTTTTTCAGTTTCAGGAGGATAGCAGCCCCGCAAATAGAAGCAGAAGGATTTCTAAAGTGAACAAGTATTCACCGAGTGGAGCAAAGTCTTCTCCCAGCTGCGTTACCAAGGCAGGACAATTTTACAAGCAGTTTGAAAATTGCACAGCAAGTGCTGGCAATTTGTTTCTGAGACACTGTCAGGCCAGAGCACCTTGATGAAAAGAGTGCTGACAGATGTGGACTTGCCTTTCCTGGTTCTCCTCCCTCAGGAAATCAGAGGCAATTTGTAAGAAGTTAAAATATACGTATATATACATATATATTTTTTAATGCGTATATATTTTAATACATATATAAAGAGTGCCCTCTAGCTTGTGTAAAAAGCCATGGATAGCTGACTTACTTTTCCCACAGGCTCTGCACTGGCGGGTGACCGAGGGAAGACGAAGCTGATGAGGTTAAAACCAAGCAGTTGCCATCTCCCCGCTGGTTCACCGGAGGCCAGAGATGAGGGCCAAAACCCATTGCAAGCTACATTTTTTTGGCCTCCTGATCCTGAAAGAAATTAGCGGCTCACACGGTTCACAAAATAAAATAAACTAAATCACTCGTCCCGCCCTCCCTCTGGAGCCAAAGCTCTTCCTGCCTTTTAGACTGCTTAGAAGTGGCAATATTGGGCAGAGACACTGTTGGCTGTGATCTTTAGGGGTGATGCACATCTGCAGAGACAAGTTGTTGCACACTACTCAGTATTTTTTCTGCAAAACTACCTGTAACACAGGAAAGGAACCAATGAAAAAGGAGAAGGGAAGGAGAAACTGCAGTTCTGCAGATCCTTTCCAATACCAATTAGCTACACTTATCATGGTAAATGCCAACTTTTCTAGCAAAGCATTAAACAAAACACACAGAATTCCGATTACCATTAAATAAACCCCCCAGAACTTGAACTACAAGCTGCTTTCCGCTCTAGAGCTATGGGACTGCAACAACTCATAAAGTCCCCGAAACTTCTGCAGAAAAGAGACTGGAATAAGAGGTGGGTCATGCAAAGCTGCTCCTGCTCCTCCAGCTTTCACGGGACGGCTGCTTTTCGCTAGGAACTGCAGCTTTATCACAGTGCTCGGAAGGAGGGTAGGGTAGACGGGGGAGAAGAGCAAGATCTGGCTTCTCAAGACTGCAGCCCTTCTCATGAAACCTTCGTCACCTCCTGCTTCAAGGCAGGATGTCAGAACCACAAGCAAATAATTTCTGGGCATTTTAATTTGGCCCTTCCCTCCTTAATCTAATCTAATAGCACTGCTAAGGCTGTGTCAGGAGAGGTTATTATAAACAAGGCTCGGTCAAGTATGTAATTTGCCAATGGCTTTTGTAACAAATGCGAGCGCTGCCTCTCAGCCAGAATATCCCTGTGGCAAAAAGGCTTTCGCAAACGGCGTTTTGTGAACACATGGAAACAAAGATCACAGGAATACTTCAATGCTGTTACAGGCAGTTGAGCAAGCCAGAAAAACAGAAAACGAAACTAAATCAACAGGGGAGCCGATGCCACACAGGCTGTGCTCCGTGCGGGCTGCAAGGCTCCTCGCTCGTGCACACACGCACCAAAAAAGCCAACTGCAGCAGGCCAAAGCGGGGCGTTAAAAACGCCAAGCACATCCACCGCCCTGGTATTTCTGTGTTAGAGGGAGCCCAGCTCATTCGTCCCTACCTCGTGGAAAGCAATCCTGAAAAATCACCGAGGGTTTTCTAGTAACAGTCCTGCCGTCGCCTTGCGCGCTGTCCCCTTGCTGCCAGTGGGAATCCATGAGCGGAGTCTGGACGAGCACCATCCTCCCCTCAAGGAGAGCAAATGTTGGGGACGTCCCATGAACAACCTGAACCTGAGCCTGCTGCTTCCATGAGGATGCACTGTGACCCCACAGCCGGGGCCAGGGGAAAGCAGTTTCTCCAGCATCATTTCTCAGGCAAGGTGGGCAGTGCAAAATTAAGGGTTGGCATTTCAGCCTGCAACCTGATGCGTGTCACAGGACAAGGGAGGACAAGACTGGTCTGGGAGGTCTCAAGAGACAGAGGAAATGTGAACTAAAATGAAGCACCTGAATCTATTCTTAAAAAAAAAAAAAAAAGCACACACATACATTTTTGCTTTGTAAATAAAAGATGGACTGAACGGTTTTCAGCTGTACCCACTCGGTTCCCCCCATCCCTGTTGGAGCGTTTGCACTCTTGAAAAGCAGCTGTGTGCTAGGGCTAATATGTTTCCCATCTTTAATTATATTATACGTAACACTTCCACAGGGGGACAGAATTAAGGTGACATGAGGAATCTGAGCGCTGCCAGCCCCTCGTGCACCCGGGGGCTTTGTAAGATGAAGGCAGATTGTTCATAAGGTCCAGGGCTCTCTGCAGGGCCAGTGGTGCCAGCTAGACTCTGCAATGCAATCTCATCCCATCAGCCTTTATAACAAAACTCAGTTTACACTTCCCCAGTCTAGTCCATTTATCACTGTGTGATTTCATCCCCAAAGAATCTGGGAAAACACACCCAGCATTTTTTTGTGAAGTTCTCGCTCCTACTTTTTCACTCGCTGTCCAGAAGTCGCCTCCATCAGTGAATGCTCGCAGTGTTTCTCCTCCGTAAACGGTCTCCTGCTCAGCAGCAGGCACCAAAAAGGTTCAGTTCTCTCACTGATCCTGTGTTTACACTGAGATAGAGGTGGATTTAAAGCATCTTCCATATTTGGGGTCTACTCCAAGCCAAGCGACCTAAGGGCAATCTACTGATGCTGCCTCTCCTGTGTCTTTAGACAGAGGCCCTTCCGAGGCCCCCAAAGCCCAGCAGGGCCCTAGGACACTCAGTCCCCGGCCGTGAGAACCAGACTCTGCTTCAGGCTCTGCCCTGAGCAGGCATCTCCTGCCCTCGGAGGGCCCTCTCTGCCCTTCCGCACTGCCAGGCAGGCCCTGGGGACGGGAGAGCGCGCGGAGATCCGTGGATTCTGGACAACGGGCTGAACTGCCCGCAAACAAGGCCAAGGGCAGCCTGCCGAGCCTGCCGCTGGCCTGGTCTTCCATGGAAATGAGCCACTGTGTCTCAGGAGGTTAAGCTGATGAATGGCGTTACTAAATAAATGGTAAAATAAGAAAATCCTCCTTTAAAAAAAAAAAAAAAGAAAAAGAAAGAGAGAGGGGCCATTTCAGGCACCTAAAGCTGTTAATAATGACAAGAGAAGCTGGGATTTCTGGTTAATCAACATCAAGGTCAGAGTCTTGTGGAATAAATTTCATACGCAGTGAATAACTCACACGGGGTGATGGCATGTTTAGCATCAACTCTTGGCAAAGATTTGTTTGCTTAATGACTTTTCTCTTTTCTCCAGGCCAGCCACCTTTGACTGTCAAGAGCTTGTTAAAAGAGCTAAATGTCACGGAAAATGTGCTGTTAATCCCACTCATCAACAAACGTTAACCACCAAGTGATAATAAAGAGAAAGGAAGAAAAGATGTGGCTCCAATCGGGATTAGGCTCGGGGAGCGCAGAGACCCCGGCGACTCCGTCGCAGGCGGCTCTCATACTGCTTCTCCAAACACGTGTCGCCATCGCTGGTTCTCAGCAGCGCTTTGATGTTCATTTGCAGACGGATACGCCGCACTTTCCCTTCGGCTTGTACAAACACTGAGAGGCATTTGGGTTTCTCGGCAAATACTGTCAGATGTTTTATGTGCAGCAATGAAAATTAAGTAAATCTTTGATATTGCGCGTCTTCCTCACTTGAAACAAGCTTGGCTCAGCTACTGGTGGATGTTAAGAAAAAAAATACATTTTTTTTTTCCTAGATAAAGAAGTTTACAGATGTCCATAATGTTGTGAAGATCTCAGCACTCACGGACTTTAATGATCTCAGTGGAAGCTGTTGGGAAGCGAGAGCCAGGGCTGCACACCCATTAAACTGGCCTCGAGCAATTCCCAGACTCCGACCTTTCCCGCACACCTCCCTCCTTCACTCTAAATCATCTAATTGATCAAGGTAATTAAGTCACATGGGGAGCAACTCTTGCCGTCCTTCCCTCGCTCGAAGTTTACTGCTTCTAATCCTGCCTGAAGAAGCAGCTTAGACCCTGCACATCCGTCTGCAAACACACTGGTTGCGTCCAGAGCGACAAAAATGCTCATCCCCCCTTCAAACCTTGAGAAATTTTTGTCTTTTTGTCTTTTGTCTTTTTGTCTTTTTTTTTTTTTACACATACAATAGACAGATATATCTGAGACACAGATCTTTAACCTGAATCTTTTCAAGGTCTGAAGGTCGTTCAGAGTTTCTGTGCATGCTTGTAACATCTACGGCAATAGAAGGGCTTTTAAATGCCCTTCCTGGCCATTTCTGCCCTATCAGTGCAGTCCACATGATTTAACCAGCTTTCTCAAATACAAATTTGAAGATATTGCTTGTCGTTTCATGTGAACATGAACAGGCCTTTAAAAAGAAAAAAAAATCCTTGCTGGAATTTTGAAAACCTTACAAAAAACCATACGTAAGTACAAAGACACGATAAGAAGCTGATTCCAGTGGGCTCTTGAAAATACGGCTCATCCCTGCTGTATAATCTCACCTGCTCTCATTTAGGAAGACTGCACACATGCACACCTAAACACACTTCTGCACGTAAGCACACGCTCACCCACATTGTTTTACATTTGAATATATATTGCTTTTCAATTTTTAATGTAGCTATGACTGAGAGGATCTGCAACAGTACAGAAATTAGATTGTGAAGTCAACTGAAAAAGCCAGAAAATATAAAAGTATTAAAATAGCTCTTCCTATTCACGGGGCCAGGGTTTGACGTTAGCGTTCGCAGCGTGCTGAATCCAGAGGAGGAAAAATGGGGCGGCCCGGAGAGCGCGCCAGCAGCTGGTACACGCGGCTGGGATATGCAGCTGAGGGAAGGAGGAAAACTTACCCTCGTCTCTTGAGGGAAATGCTTAAGGACTTGCTTGTATGCTGCAGTTTTTTAACTCGAGCCCTCTTGGCGAGAGCAGCGGGCTCCGGGGCGCTGCCCGCTCGGCACGGAGGAGGCAGATTCCCTCCGGGCTCCTCCTCCGCTCCCTCCTGCGGCAGCCGCCAGGAAACCCGTGGGGGGCAACAGCTCGAGCTGCGCCCGCGACGCAGCCGCGAGCTCAACCGCGTTGTGCGCAGGAGGACATGAAACTCTTGCTACGCACACGAGTCTCACAGGTGCCCGGCTGCTCCTGCCTTTCAGGCCGCTCCCACGTGAGCTGCATCGCCCGCCGGGCGCTGCAGCAACGCGGGGACTCCCAGGGCTTTGCCCTGCTGCTCCCCCTGCCTCCGGATCATTCGGTCAAGCCTCCTCGTGAGGTACTCAGGACCTGCTGGCCAGACTGCAAAGGTAGATGTTGTTTTTGGCTCACCCAGCAGAACTGAGCCCTGAAGTGAAGCCAGGACCTGTAATCGTTTGCCTTGGCCGAAACAAAAATAAGCACACCCTGCGCGGCGCGCACTTCTGAGGTAATTACTGCCATGGTACCACAGGCTGGAAATGAATTTCAAACCACGCAAAGGGACTGAATACAAAAAAAGCTATGTTAAAATAATGTGAAATGTCTGCTTGCAATGTGCCGAAGCCAGGAGAGGCCAAGGGAAAGCAGAAACCTCGGCCCTGGCCCACCTTGTGGGGCCCAGCCCCAGCACCCCAAAGGGCCACGTGGGATCGGCTCCGGGTGGCCCATGATCTGCGGGCTCGGCAGGAACGGATCCCTTCTCGAGTCTGAGGTACCACTGCCTCCCGAAAAGCAGACGTGGTGTGCTTTAAATACCGCTTCGAGGAGCGCTGCAGCATTGGTTGTATTTGAAGGCTCTCTAGGACATGTTTTTAATTCCTCATTCTTTAGTTTTTGTTGACTCCAGCTGCCTCTCTCCACAGTGGCACATGCAGTTACCAGGTGAGTGCAAAACCCCATCTCATCCACGTAACTCCCTCCGGACCTCAACGAGCCGAGGGCAAAAAAGGGACCTTCCTCTGCTTACAGCAACCCCAGAACAGGGCCATTACATACATACTTACACGGAGAGCAGGGATTCCAGGGGCCGCATTTCTCTGCTTTCTGCTGAAGCCGGGGCCGCTGCGACCACCCGGCTGCCCGCGCCACCCGCCGTGTTTCCCCAGCGGCCTTCGCCCCGGCCCGGCTGCCACGCGCGGCCTTCCCAAGCCGCTGCCCCGGTGCCATCGAGGCCTCGGCAGCTCCTCCTTTGGCCGACGGGGCCGCAGTGGCAGCGCCTTTACCCGCTGCTTCAGGAAGCAGTCGTTCAAACAGCGCTGATGCTGACAGCCCATTAACTGCAGCAAGGATGGCTGTTGCTGCTGCAGTTTGAGAGACCTATTTAAAAACAGATTAGGCTCTTGGAAAACACTCGCCTTATTCTGCTGTTCTCCCCTCGCCCCTGCGAGACAAGTTCCCAAACCAAATCTGGCATTTGCTTCCTCCCTGATCTAGTTACAACTTCATTACTGCAATATTGGCCAGCAGCGAGTAACTTATTAAATAAATGCCATTTAAGTGCTTCTACCTGGCTGGCTGGCTGAGCGAGCAGCAAAGCTGGAGGGAGGGGAGGCGCCGGGACGGCCCCACGCGTCCCGCACGGCAGCTGCAGCGATGCTCCCGCGCAGGGCAAGGCGGTTTGCACCGGGATCTCTTGCAGTACAAAGCAAACCACGACTTCTGGAGGAAGCTCCCTTCAGCAGAGCCAGTGGCCATGCGCTGCAGCACCTTGTGACTGTTTCTAGCAACGTCCCTGAGGCGGCCAGGGCCAGCTATGCCAAGCTAACATTTTGGTTTGGGCTTTGAGGGGGTTTGGGCTTTGGGCTTTGACTCTGACACATCTTGTTTGCTGTGGCTGTTCTTCTAATTGCAAGGCAAAGTTGGCATTACCTTTATACCATCTGAATTGCACCATGGCTGCAGGATTTAGTAGAAAAGGAGGAGAAGATTGCTCAAAGTCACGGCAAAAACTACAAAAAACTCAAGCTCTCCCCAGGGTGGGGGGCTCAGATCGTGCACGTGCGTGGTCAGGCCGCACGCTCCGTCACTTCAGCCCACCTTGGCTTCTCTCGGTTTCTCCTCTTCCCTTCGCCGTTCCCGAAACCCGCCAGGTCTGCGATGCATTAGCAGCCCTCCCCCTTTGCTTCGCTCCCAGACTTCAAAAGTACAGTTAGAAAAAAAGAAAAAACTCCAGGGTTTTTGTATTTCAGAAGGCTCATTTGAGTTAACTTTGATGTATGTCCCCCTTTAATGATGTAATACTGAACATCCATTTCCTGCCCTGGGAATTTTGCAGAGATAGCCGTATTATTCTAAGAATGTTTACTTGCCATCTAACCTCGCTTTAGACCAACCGTGCCGTGAGTTTTTCCCCCCAACAAAGAGAAATTGTTAAACAACCTTTTCCACAGACCTATAATCAAGCCTTTAAATCAACCTCGAATAACAGACTTTCGTTTATCAATTGATCCTTTGCTTTTTGTCTTTATCTTTCGCCCCCTTCTCCTCCTGGTCCGGGTGCGGCAGACACGAGCCCCGGCTGTGCTGCCCCGGCCCGTGGCTTTGTAACCAAACTGCGGGAGAGGAACCTTCCTCTGCCCTTTTCTCGTGCGTGTGCGACGGGGCAGAGCAGGAGAGCGGCGGTGAAGCCGCTTTCCCCGGCTCTTCCCCCTCAGCTCTCCTTGCGCCGCAGAGCGGAGGCTTCGGGCGGCGGTGGCTGCTCCTCCCGGAACCGCCCGCACAGCTGCCGCGTAGGCAGCTTGAAGGGAAACCCCGTTGCAAACCAACAACTTGAATTTCGGCAGTCAGAGCGAAAGCTGACTGAGGACCGAAGAGGAGGAGGAGGGGAAAGGGGGGGAAAAAACGTGGCGCTCTGGACGGCGAGGGCGAGCTGAGCGAGCCGGAGGAGGGCAGGCTCCGGAGGGCCGAGCTGCTCCTTTTGATGTGGGAGGTCTGCGAGGGAGCTGGCGGGACACTGCCCGGGCTATCTCATTAACCATGTCACCAAAGCCCCCCGAGGTGCAGGCAATCATAACATTATCTCTGACATTACCACACAGATACAAGGTTCCTTGGGCAGTCTATAAACATGCCTGTACTAACCAATTCATCGCGGCTTGACACCCCTGCAAGGGCTCGATGCCCTTTAGTGAGCCGCATGAATTGCCCCAGTCATTCATCAAAGTTTCTCCGAGTGCATTTCACACAGCATTAAATTTAATTAAAGCAACACTGACTGCATTGTAATCCTCTGGAGGCTCTTTGTCAGAAGGAGCTGCAACACTTTCTACTTAAATATCTATTGTTTAGGTGGGATTTTTCTTTTTTTTTTTTTTTTTCCTTTCTCCTTTGGCCTACTTCTGTTGTCTGAACTCAAATGATTTGCTGCCTCTCCCTGTTTTTTATTTTTTAAAAAAGCCTCATATGCCGTGAAAGAGTTCGGCATGGTGCACCACGAAGAGGAATCCCAGCCTCCCAACCAGCCGTTCCACTCTACACACTTGTCTCCAGAGGCTGGAGACCATAGAAAATACTTTAAAAGCTAACAAAAAGCAACTCTCTTCCAGGGCATCTTCCCGCTGCGGCACCTCACAGCACAATTTTCAGAAAGATCATTGTAACACATTGCAGCCAGAGGCTGGAAAACCCAAACCCAAAAAGGCCTTTGCTGCTGCTGGAGTGATTTACAGCAGA
The DNA here is from genome assembly GCA_013398735.1 of Nothocercus julius. NCBI lineage: Eukaryota > Metazoa > Chordata > Aves > Tinamiformes > Tinamidae > Nothocercus > Nothocercus julius. Next base: position 315,908 of record VZSV01000304.1, read on the forward strand.
GACAAAGAAAAATCTGTCTGCCTTTGAAAATAAATACAGATCTGCATTAGCCAGGGTGAGTTTTTGTGGTTAAACTACCGAAATCGCTGCCCTTTCATCTCCTCCCCGACAAGGGGCCGGCTGTGCTCCCGCTGGGACACGCTGAGCTCTGCTTTTCTCTCACCAGAGACATTCGGATGACACAGACACGTGCTCAACCTGTCCTCAAGAAATATGGAAACAGCAGCATCCTTCTTGCTTTAGTCTTACATGCCAAGCCTCCGAAAGGCGGGTCTGTTATTACTGCTCCGGTGCTCTGGGAGCTTCGGTTCTTCCCACTTCTTCAGGGCTTTAAGGAGGAGTGCGGAATAGAAGGAGCGCTCACATTGCCCCCCTTCACAGCTCTCAGGAGAGGAGAAAAAAGAAAAAAGTCAAGGTTTGTATTTCTCCAAATAAAAGTGACCAAGAATTTCTGCCCAGAATGGGACCTGCTTGGGCCTTGAGGTTTCAAAGACCCTGACAGGGGGGTCTGGGGAGCGATTTTGTGTTATGCTCAGCCAAGATCAATGTTATTGTTTATCTCAGTGGAGTATTTATTTCCAGTTCTCAGTACTTCTCACAGCTCCTCGTGGGAGAGCCTCTGCTGCCATGCCGTCATGGAAATCGCTCTACGGAAAAACAGGAGGAGCTGAAGGGCGGGAGGATTTTCTTCCCAAGATGCTCCCATCCACCAGAGATGCACAAACTGCTGCAGCACCTCCGTAACCACCTCGCCATCCACCCCAGCGCTTAGCTTAGCCCTTGATTCCCACCAGGGCCAAGATGCCAAGCCCGGGGCGAGGCGGGCACGGCGCTCATAGCGCGCGGCGCTCGTGGCGCGCGGCTCTCGTGGCGCACACCTCCTTCCGCAGCTCCCACCAGGCAAAAGGCCCTGCGCGGTAAGTAGGAGTGAGGCTAACTCCAAAGCACGTTTGCTATTTCAGAGCTGTGGGCAAAAAGCTTGTAGTTTAAAAGCCTTCAGCTGACTAGTACTGGAAACGCTCTGCAGAAGCTGGGGAGAACAGAAAAAATCCGCGGCCGGGAAAGAAACGGCCTCCGACCGCTTTCTCCAGGTAACTGCTCTGGAGCGAGAAGACAGAGCGCAGCGTGTAGAGACACAAGCAAATTAATTAACGACATGAATTCAACCAAGCTCACATCACTGGCCTGCAGAGCCTTCTCCTCTCATGCCCGTGCAGACTCATCGGAAACCCTCTCCCGCTTTGCTCTGCGTGCGGGCGTTCGGCTTCGGCGACATGAGGTTGGCAGAGCTGGAATGAAGCCTCAAGCTCTCCGCACTTGTCCGAAGCTGCCAGCGCTGCTGCACGGGACGCCCGGCTGCCTCCTGGCCCCGGCTCGCACTGCCCCGGGCAAGCCTGCTGGTAAAACCCGTGCCGAGCATCATATTCAGGCCACCTCCTGCTGCTTCAGAGAGAAAAACTCTTGACTCCATTCTCCCTTGGTATTTACCTCGGCTTCCCTTTCAAGCTTCTCAAATAGACAATAAGCTTTTGATTATCAGGGTTTTAAGTGCTCCACTGGACACCCAGTGTGTATTTATGAATGGAATTAATAAAGAAGCAACCTGACTCTGTCGAGGGAGCATTTGCAGCTCCCCTTTAGTGTCACCGAGTGACACAAGTGGCAACTGAAAAGAGCTAGAGTTTTCTGGCCTTTATTATTTTTCTACATTTATTCAGTCACACCCAGTAAAAGCCAGAGAAATAAGTGCCTGTGATTTCACAGGGGCCCACCAGGCTTTCCGAAGGCTCCTCGGACAGCAAAACGCAGCTGGGGCCCAGCCAGGCCCAGGCGTCCCCAGCACATCTCCCTGCACCCCGACCTCGGAAACGCCGCACAAAAAGCAGGCAGAGGGGAGAACTGCTGTGGTGCAAACACAAAACTCCCCAGGTTCCCCCCAAAAGGGGACTCCGGTGAGAGCCCCCAGAGGAGACAAGGGCCATGGAAACACAGACGTGCTGGGCTCGATCTGCTGGGCGGAGGCGACGCGGCCGCGGCGCTGGGAAAGGTGCCCAGGAAACGGCGATGGCCGCAGCTCCCTGGGAACAACCGGCCGGCTGAGAGGAGCATCCAGAAAGCCGGCAGGGCTCCCTGCGCAAGGCCCGGCGCGACCAGCGCCTTCTCCCTGGCAACTAACTGCTTCCGACTCTCAGTGAAAAGAGCATTTTTCCGGTAATTATTTTCTCTTTTCAATGACAAAGGCACTGTGACAAGTCTCCCCACCTCCCATTTTTGTCAAAAAGTTTGAGCTCAAAATACCACTCAAAGCCGTGCGTGTCACTTTAGCTAATGGGTAAGAGGAACAAATTTTGGGAGGCTTCAAAATCCACATTAGTGCCAAGGTTTGAATTGCAAAGGGGCTTCCACGTGTGCCCTGTATTATATATTAGAAGATTTGCAGTGCTTGAAATCTGCATGTGACTCCAAAAAGCAAAAAGTTTTAAGAAGAGAAGGAATCAAGTCAGGCTCTGCTTTTTTTATGAGTTCAAGTGACTTCTCATAGTCTAGAAATCCATGGAAGTAACACTAAGCAAATTCTGAAATTAAATCCTTGGATCATTTTAACATTAATTAGAGCTAGAAGAAGAAAAACTTCTTGTATTGTGGGAAAAGAACAAGAGTAATTGGATCACTCATAAGTGCTTAACCAAAATTTTATGTCACCCACTTAAACTATCGAATCAAAACCCAATCACCTAAGACAAGAAGTTTTCCATGCTCTTTCTCCAGCCTTCAGGTCTCCCCGTGCCAATCCTTTCTCTGGGTGCTCGGCAGATCCTCTTGCTCTGACTGCAGTAGTTTTGCTCCAGGAAACAGGGCAGAGCCCGCGGAGAGGCACTGTCAATAGTCACTTTAATATAAATGAAGCATTGCAGGGACTTTGCTCTGTGAAGCAAACCCTCAGTGCAACGCACAGCTTAGGGTCTCTCCTTGCACCGGCGTCAGCCAAGAGCCCTCGGGAAGCCAGACAAGCAGCTTTCCCTGAAACCAGCCCGACCCTCATTAGATATGGCATTTATTAAGGGGCGCAGATCATTCAAACCCACGTGCAATGAAGGCTTTCAGCCTCACAAAGCTTGCTATCTGCTGCAACGAGAGGGGTTGTTCAGCTGAAAAGGAAAGAATGAATAATCTTCATACGCTTTACATACTCAAGGGGAGAAATCTGGAAACGCAGCTCTGAACTACAGCCAGGTAAATAATTTTAAATATTTAACAATTATTCATATGAGCTTAAATTAAAAAAAAAAAAAAAAGATATTGCAGACATACTCATACTCCATTCAGTTTACCGCAACAAAAGGCCATTCAGAGTAGGTTTTGACACCTTCTCTCATAAACGAAAGATTAATTTAAAATATATTTTCAAAGAGATTTTGAGTGTGAACCTGAATTTCAAGGCTTACACTGCTGTTTACAAAGAGGGAAAGCATCAGCAAAAGGCAGGTCAGATTACATACATTCTAAGTGTAAAATCGTAATTTTGCATCTCTCACCTCTGCTAAAGCCAGACAGGATTTTATTCCCAGTTTTGGTTTCTCTTTTGACAGATCTGGCCTATTCTAAGTAGCAGCCATATTTTCACCAAACTGATTTTGTATTTTGGACCTACATAGATCTCAGTGACTAAATGAAAAAATAAAAGACAAAAATCGAACTATTTTTTTTTTAAGATCATGAAAAGAAGCAGCTCAGGAATCATGAAATGGGGAATTAAAATGGAGGGCTGCTTTTACTTAACTGGAAATTTAACAACTGGGCAGAATAGTTCGGTGACAGGCCATGATCTCAAGGAAATCAGCAAACTGGCAGAGCCCCAAGGAAAATAACTGCAGTCCTTTGGAACCCGATAATCCCATCTATGATAACAAGGCCCAAATCCCCGTACAAGGTTTCCACGAACCTCGCTACACGGACATAATATTATCCTAGCGCGACAGGGAAGGCAAACGTTTAAATGTGCCTTCAAGGCAAGCCTGGGCGACGGGATCGAGTTCAGGGAAAAGGGACCCTCTCTTGGAGGAAAAAGAAAATGGAAAAGAGAAAGGGAAAAGGAATCTCCGAGCCTTGAGAGCAGTTAGGTATTTATCGCTGAAAGGTACCACAGCAAAAGCTAAAAGCTCTTTGAAACCATTCTAAATACTATCTGTGACCTTCTCACTATATAAATAAAGCAGATGGGCTTTGTTTGCCAAATCCTTAGGGAAAAATCTCCATTCTAAAGCAAAAGAAGAAGTTAAAACCATCTTCAGCATTGGACTACGGAAAGTTTATCAAACAGTACTTAAGGCGAGAGTCTGGTTTAGCTCTGGACCGTAGCTGGGTGAGGCGCCGTGGGCCGATGCTGCCAGGTTCCAGTGTCCGGGCGCACGTGATGCCCCGGGGGGTCCTTTTAAGGAAGGACGGCGCTGAGCCTGGCGAATGCTACGCAAACCCAGCGCGCGGCTACGAGCAGAAAACGGGAGGTAGGATCTGACACGCGACACACGGGCAACCTCACAGAAGAAGATCTTACCATTCATCCTTTTCCTGCCACCTCGGTGTAACTCCGAAGACTCTGCTCAGTCCTTGGGTACATAAACAGCCCTACCCTTTAGCACACTTGCCCTTAACCATGTGGTCTCTAGCCTCTGCATCCATAAAACAACTGTATGCAATTTAAACATCTTTTTTTTCCCCCAAAAAACAGTATTTGAAGATCAGTTTTCTCTTCCTTGCCATAGCCCAAGCAGAGCAGAAGACTGCATATTCTTCTGCATCGAAGCACATCACAACCTCCCAAAGCAGTGAGGACTACAGATGTAGTCGATCCTGCTGTCATTGCCTCTTAGGAGACCAAGGTCCCCACAGCTAGGGAAGGAAGGTGATTCTGGTTTTCAAATACACTCTGCTTAGTGGAGAAATGGAAGCCTTTCTTTATTCGTGCCCTAAACAATTTGCCTTTCCTCCTTCGTGGCACATTCACCAAAGGCAACTCTGACGTTAGTTAAGAATAACCCACATTCTGTCTCCTGCAGTGGCAGCTGCCAAGAGAAGAACAGGATAAAGTCTCAAAAGTTGGCAGGAATTCCTAAAATTTTATGTGCTCTTTGGCCACTACCAGGTATTAACTAATGGCTGACAACTACTCTAACTCCGGGGTTACAGAGAGATGCAGCTAACAGCTCAGTGCTTGCCACGGCACGCGTGCACAGGCTACACGCAGCTCTGCAAAGAAGCTGCGGGTGCTTCTGGTGCTCTCTGAAACGCTACAGATCTGCATCTAACAGGCACAGCTTAGTGCTGTACATCTAATCTGTAATGTTTGACATTACCAAACCCCCAAAGATCTGACTGGTTCTTCGGGACCCTCCATACCCTGCAACGTGGAAAATGGCAATAGGTTGTTCTCTCTCTGCCTACTTCATTCCATCCTCAAGTCTACAAAGCTCCCTGGTACTCCCTATTGAGGAAAATAATTCACTACTGCATATTCTGGCCTAAAGGGAGAGGAAAAGTTGTGCACCGAGGACATTTGCCTACTCACTTTTCTGATTATTTAAATGGATTTGGGGTGGGGAGGGAGGGAGTTGCACTGAGGAAGAGTCACAGGGATTTCTGTATTTGCAGAATAAAATAAAATAGGAGGGGAAGAAGATGAATAGCAATTAAACGAGCGGAGAAATGGAAGATCCGGCGGTACAAGGCAATTTGTCTCAGGGTTGTCGGCCATCGTCTTCCCTCTCTGACCCTCCCCAGAAAAAGAAGAAAGGAAAAAGAAAAGAAAAGGGGAATGTCGGCAGGCGAGAGCGATGCTGGGGGATGTCAAGCATTGCGAGGAGCAGATCACAGGCTGCAGTGGAGATGGCAGCCCCGCGAGCGGTGCCAGGAGCAAGTGATGCCTAAAATCATTAAATGTGAAGGGCTGGGCAACAGTGCCGAGACTTATCTGGAAGTTTAATCAGAGAGAAGAATTGCGAAAGAAAAGAATAGAGACGGCTGAAGGCTGCAAAGTTATGTGTTTGACCTTTTTATAACAAACTCCCCCTTCTCCCCCCAGCCAGGAAGAGGGGGAACAAAAAAGGGAAGAGAATGAAAGGCAGCCCAGGCAATCTCAGCATCATTGTGGCTACTACCGAATGAGTCCCCGCGTATGTGCGGCCGGCTCTGGCTCTCGGCAACGCGTGGGAACAGGCGGCACCACTGCGAGGGCCCCGGGGATGCAGAGCGCGCAGTGGCACTGAGCCAGCTTGCCGGTCCTCTGCGAACGTCGCCTCGAGAAGGGGGCAGCCCAGGAATGCCGGCGGTCGTATCCGCTGCTTATGAGACATCTGACGGTAACATTTTCAGGATTTTACGCTACTCCATTGAAGGCAGCTCTAGACAAACACATCGTCCAAAAATGCCAAGGGAAGGTCAGAGCATGTGCTCAGTTCCAATTTGGAAGTGGTGGAGAAGGGGGAAAGGGGAATAATATTGTGTGCTCTCTCTTCCCCATAAAATAAAGAGCAAAAGTGAACAAGGGGACTAAGCCCGTCCTTGCCTTTCCTTTTGGAGAGCACCTGAGGGGACTGCGCGCGACCGTCCCCGTCCTGTCCCCCCGGCTCTGCTTGGCCGCGGCCTCTCCTCGCAGCTGCGCCGGAGGCTCAGTGGGGAACGTGTCTGTTCTCACAAAGAATTTCGCAAATTAACTACGAACAAAGTAGCCTGGAAACGAGCGAGATTAACACATGCTGGGTCATGCCAAGAAGAAGCTTGTCAGCTTGTTGTTTTCACAAATATGAAAGGAAAATTCCCAGGACCCACTAAATATATGGAAATGTTTTCATGTTTAGGAAAGTTAGAAAAGAACACAAGCACTGCAGAGGGGAAATGAGAAACACAGCCAAGACAAGGGCGGACAACATGATCCCTGGAAAGCATCTGCACAATTAAGTGTGGGGGAGAATCCATCCTCTTGGTGTTAACGGCACAACCAAGGGAGATGCTCGGATCAATCTGAATCTCCTACCCATTTGGTGTTGCCATGCACAGAAAGGAAGCCCTAGAAATCTCACGGATATTTTACCTTCTTTTGACTCCGGCCCACAGGAAGGGACCTGGCTGCTTTTAGGCAGTGCAAACCTTCAGTGCGGCTCAGCACAGAATAAGCCAAATCCATTAAAGGCAAAAAAAAAAGACCAATCCCAAGCCTGCTTGGGATAATCTGGAACACAATAATTAGCACAGCATAATATGAAACCAGCCAAACTTTAAAACCTGTATTAAAAGCAATTATTAGTGCACAGCAATCAAAGCAAACATGGCATTTAAACGGGACACTGTTCACAAAAACACATGGCTTAGGGCTCTTACATCTGCCACAGTGTAGGAGCTCAGTAAAGTAAAACACATTTTCAAAGAGATATGCTGATACCAGCCTTAATAGAACAGACAAGTTTTATACACATCTACATATATATGTTTTAATGGAGAAATATTGCATGACATAACCAGGGCCAGTGCTGAAACACTCTTTGCTTATGGACGATCTCATGACATGTTCCTCGTAATCTACGTCACTCAGCTAATGCCATTAGTGTGTAGGGTCCCATTTCAAGAACAACATGGATATGTGCAAATATGTATTATTTTGAACGAAGGAAATAAGGCTGAAGGAGAGGGAAGGAGATTTTGCAGAGGGCAGAGGAATAACCTGTTCTAATCGTGAGAGGTAACAGGACCAAACACAACAGGTTTGGGCTGCGGCCAGAGAGATTCACGCCAGAGAGGAGCACAAAACTGGCCGCGGCGAACGCGAGGAGGCTGCAGTCGGGCAGGAGGTGGCACTGGTGTCCGCGCTGCCTGGGGATGGCCACCCGAGTGATGGCCGGAGGTCTGCCCTGGCCCTAACCCTCTATCACTTATGAAACAGGGGAAGAAACAGAAGGGCGAGGGGAAGAAACAGAAGGGCAAGCGGAAGAGAACATGGCAGCAGCTGACGCCAGTCTGAATCTCTCAGTTATCACAGCGGCTCCTGCACAAACACGATCTTAATTTGGGGCTTGCAAATGCACAAAACTCCAATAAATCCCATCCTGTGACCATCGGTCAAACTCGGTGCCCCCAAAAGACGCTGGAGCTCTCCCACACAGCAAAGAAACCATCCAACAGGGAAGAAAACAGGACATGGGCAGTAACAAATCACAGTATTTTCTTTCAGCACCTGTAGGAGCGATGACTTCTGCCACCTACTTTATGCAAGGCGAAAGCAGATTTTTGGTGGTGCTGACCTGCACCGTTAATTTTCATTTACGGATAAAAAAGCAAAAACTACTTAGGAGCGTGCTTTGAGTGTACGGCCTCTCAACTGACTTCTCTGCTACTGTTATGAGAACGGAGAACTAGAGACAGCCCAAGAGTTACGAAAAGGTCGTTGCGACGCTTTCCTTAATACCAACTCCTAGTCTTGCTGCAGCTGTAGCCGCAGCGCTTTTCGCTTCGGAGGGAGGGCTGGCAACAAACTGTTGCAGCTTAATCTGTTCTTGTCAAATCTAGACCGTATTTTATTTCGCAGAATCAGAAACAATATCTTCGAACACTCACTGGAGGCGGAGGGCTTCCGGATTTGAAGAGAGCAGGGCAATTTCACAGGACATTTCAATCCAACTGCACATGTGGACCATTAATGTAGAAGTTAATGAAAACAAGGCCTCAAAAATAGGAGCCAGCAGTGAGTCAGCACTTTCGATATTCTTAGGTTGAATAATTTATTGTTTTCATCAGCCTCTTGCCAAAGGAAAACACACTACGGTACCCTTTAGAGCACAAATACATTTTTCTCAGAAAATGAACACCTACAGAAGCCTGCTGTGGCGAGAGCTAAATGTAACCATTTGGAAAGGACAAGAAGAAAGTAAATTAAAATTTCATCAGTCGGATGGGGAGTTTCATGTGACAGCTGTATAGGGTATTAGGCTGGTTGCTGGCGCATCTGAACTTGCCTCTTCAGCTGACAGAGAAGGCCCCATGTGCCAGAGGTGAAAATCACCACAAATACGGAGCCCTTTTGCCGTCCTTCCAGACGTTCATCGACTGAGAGTGACTCCTCAAAAGTACTTTCACAGTTCATTTTTTGCCATTTGGATAATTTTGCAAACAGTTTGCAGAGAGCTTTGAAACACTAAGAAGGCCAACACAAAAATGCTTGTTTTCAGTCCTCCAATCCTACACACCTTCAAGAAGGATCAGTTTAAGACACAGATACTCAGCAGCTGCTACTCCAGTTAAACTGGTGCAAACTGGTGGTGCAAACTGATTTAATTTATATTAAGCAAGAGAACTATCCATCCACTCCACATGGGAATCTGGCCCACAGGATCTTCCTGTCTTGTAATATTTTCATCCCTGCTGAAGTCAAAATGAAACAACACCCTGGTGCAGGAAGCCCTTTTCCTTTTGTTCACTGGGTGCCCTAAAAAGACAGGTGGATTAAGAGACGTTCTGAGCAAAACTAGTGGGTTCTTATTTGCATTTTTTATATTT
>VZSV01000304.1:325510-447609 GCA_013398735.1 Nothocercus julius
GCAAGGTGACCTTGCATATAAAGTGATTCTTGCAAGGTGATTTTTGGTAAGACTTTCTACATCTTTAAATATGTTTTGGAACTGGATTCATTAGAATCCTTTTCTCATGGTCCACGGTAGGCCTGAAACACAGATACAACACGTCAGGAAAAAGAAGGGGACAAAAGGATGCTGGAAGGAATGATTAAGTGCCTCTGAATTTGCACAGTGAAATATGGACAGTCTAAATGTCCCAGCTATTTGCTTCTTTTCAGCTCGCGAGCAGCTTCGAACCCCCCGCGGTGCCCTAAGATTAATTGAGTTCCACATGCTTGTGGCCTGCTTGGGGTACCAAGGAGAAGGAATGGCCACAGCACCTCTGTTTGCCACAGCAAAGAGAGTATCTCATTAATGTATGATTAATAGCCATTTGTGAAGCCATTAATTAGTCATTTTGACAGTAAACTTAACCAATACACATGCCTTTGCCAGGCTACAAGTTTGCTTTAAAAGAAATAAAAAAAAAAAGAAAAAAGAAAAAAAGGAAAAAGGTCCCTTCCCTGCACACCCAACCCTCCTAAAGTGAGGAAAGGAAAAAGGGTCTTTGCATATTCTGGTCTTGTCCGATTTCATCTGGCGTGTCTTTAAGAACAACACTGCCGGAATGGAAGCTCTCTAACATGATTGATGGCTTCTCCTTCTATCTGCAAGTAGAAAATTCTGAAAAAGGGCATTTTTTCACAGGCCTAGCTGCGTATCAGTACAGGGCTTATTTCCACTTTGCTGCAGAACGGATTTGCAAGGGGGGCACGGGAGTCTGTGTATCTTTCTCACCAGCCCATCGCGCCGCAGGCCTGAGCGAGCCCTCGGCGGCCCGACGGACTGGGCGGCGAGAGCCTGGCCGCAGCGCCGGCACCCAGGGAAGGGCCGGGAGCTCCGCGGGGAGGGCGGCCCCTGCCCCTCGTGCCGGCCGCCCGTCTATTTAAAAAATACCCCAGAAGAGGCTGAATCGCTTGTGGGGATTAGAAAACACAACTTAATAGCGGCCGTCTTTATAAAAAGCTCCTATTCGCAAAGCCACCCCCTTCAACACTAGAACGAGGACAGACGGGCTAGGCGATGTGTGTGAGGCTGCAAGCTGAGCCTTTTACTAGGTCTCTGCTTTACTACGCAACGCCTTATTACACATCTCCGGTTTAACTTGTGCCGGAGAGCGCTCCATGATGGAAGGCAAGCAGGGGGTGCAGGGGCCGTATCCCGCAGACCCTTCTGCACGGGTGTCCGCTGCAATTCCAGGTACTGTGCTATGCGAAAACTCTTCTATGTTCTTGAAACAAAACCAACAGCTCATGAGCCACGATCCTATTTCCTTGGTTCAGGCCATTCCCTATCAGAAATTAAAGCTTCTGGAGAGTCTTTTCAATTTTTTTTTTTTTTTTTTTTACTAAGAGGGTATGTTAAAATTAGCCAATTTAGCAGGAAAAACATCACAGCTCATCCCAGTAACACCTGCATTAACCACTGCTGCTGCACGAAGGTTAAAAGACACCTTTACTCTCGCGAAGATACGCGTATTAACAAAGCATCTCACACGGGTGGCAAATGACCCCTGGGGACAGGAGGCTGGGGAGCGAAGCGGCCGTCTGCCTGCCAGCCAAAGCGCCGTCGTCGCCGCGGGGCCCTGAGGGCTGCCAGAGCAATGACAGCGCCAGGCGGCTTCCCAGGAGCTGTCAGCCAGGGAGAGGGGCCCGGGAGCCCAGGGAGCACGCAGAGAGACATCCGTGACGGCCCTCACGAGCAGGGCTGAGATGGAGCGCGACGTGTGAGCATCACCCCCCGCGGGCGGCCTGATTACTTGGGCAAGAACTTGCTGGTTGTATTTAGGGATGTCTCTAGCTGGGAACGGAGTCTCTTGTATCCTTCAAGCACTAGCGCTGTGTAAATGGAAGAGCAGCGTAAAAACAACAGGCAGATCTCTGCACCCTTGCATGCTAACGACGTGCTGAGAGCCCGGGGTGGCGGGAATTCACAAGGAGCACTGCTGCCCGTGCTCGCCGGTGCAGCAGGGCAGGCGCGCGCACGCACACTCTGAAAAGCAACCGGCTTCCACGTCTGCTGGCGTCCAGCAAAGGAAAGGCAATCCACAAGCACAGGTCAAAATATATAGTTTTACTTCACCGTTGGCACTCCAGGCAGCTTCGTTTTCTCTCCACGGTGACATTCAGCACGACTGTGTGCCTGCCACGGGCTGCAAGCGAACCGCTGCGGCCAGCGCAGACGGAGCTGCAGCCGCCGGCGTGTTCACTGCTCCCTCTCCATCGACTGCCGCAAACGGAGGCAAACTGCCGGCGAGCCCGTCCCGCGCTGTTGTGGGGACACAGGGGTGGAATATACACAGTGTTGGAAAACAAAACTGTCTACAAATGCGCACTCCAGAACTTGGACGGAACTCGCTTCAAGGTAACATGTGCAGCGAATATTTTTGTGCTGGAAGACAGAAGGGGAGCCTGCAGCACTTCATGTGTCCACAAAACACGGCATGAAACATTGACTAGTCACAGCTGCTGTTCTGTAAAACATGAAACCTCTACGAGGTCAGCTGGATCCTCTGTCTAAACTTGGAGACGTCTCAGCTTGGAGAACTGAGAAGACATTCCAAATGGAATTAAAGAAAACGAAATGCAGCTTGGGGGTGCTTTTGGTTTACAGCTTTTACACAGGTGGTGATACGGATGCAGAACTAACTGTATAGAGCCAATGCCAACTGCAAGATGTATCTGAAATACAAGTAAGGCAGGCAAATCACGAGCGCAGGGCTGACTAGTTCCAGCCAGGGATGTGAATTTTCATACTGGAACATCCCCCTCATTTATTTAACTATAAAGTTGTGAAGATACAAGCAGAATATGGATGTATGTTGCCCATGACAATGTATGTAAGTACTGGATTTTAATTTGGAGCTTTCCTGATGTACGCAGGGTCTCCACACGCTCTGACTGACTTGTGCAGAACTAAATCTTTTGCTAAGGATCGTATTTATTAAATGAACACTTAGGTGTTTGCCTGACCTAACCCACAACATTAACGCTGCCTCAGTTAGAAGTGCAGATATGACCCAGAATTAGCCATAAACACCCCTGCACTCCATCTAAAAGTAATCGTCGCTGTACGTACATGTGATATCCAACCGCAGAGTCCTAAAATTAGGTATATGCACAACTTGGAAACTCAGATCAACATTACAGTGATACATTAGACTCACGTCTTTCTTATGATTATCATTCCATGGGAATAAACAGTTACCAAATATAAGACAGTCAGAGGAGTTTCGCTGTTGCTCAGGGTTGTGGACAGGGATGCAGAAACACCAGCTAAATAAAATAATCTGCGTGTTATTTCACCTATGTCTAGAGTAACAGACAGATCAATGCTCTGGCTACAAGTGACCTTTCTCGATATTTAAACATCTGCTTCGATTAGCATTTATATTCCAATTGTTTTTGTAAACCGAAAAATATTTGTAATTTAAGTGAAAACGGTCACAGAGCTTTAGCATCTTCTTTTTTTGTTTTATGGTTCCTTTTACCTTTCTCAGGTTAGAGGTCTTTTCCACGCTCATTAAGAAGCAATCACACCATGAGGCAAAAGAGAAAAAAAATGAAATTCTTCACCCAGGAGAAAACTACCCTAACCAGAGCAGGGGACCGGGGAGAACACGGTTAAAGCCCAGCCAAGCCTCCGAGCATCGAGACATCCTATCATCTGGCTTTTAACTGCTTCTCCAAGCTGCCCTAAAGCTCTGACCGTGCCCAGTAAACTTCCCAGCAGAAGCAAAAGGGTGGGAATGAAGCCCGGCAACGTTGGACGGGCAGGCGCCTTGGGGCCGCCCCTCTGCAGCGCCCATGGCACACGGAGCTACCAACTACAGCCCGTGCCAGGCCCACGGACACCCGGCACCTCTGCTGACAGCCCGCACACGCACTGCAGCTCCTCCAGGTAACATTATTCCTGCAAGCGATGGGAGAACCCTTAGGAACTCTGTGCAGGGGGTGCTAAGAACAAACCTGCCCACCCTGGAAGCCCAAAGAGCGGGAGGCCCTAACACCAACACATGGTACAGTCTTTTTCTCCATCAGTCATCCCCAAACATACAGTCCTCTATCTGTTCTTCTGGAAATTTAACTGATATTCAGTATTGCTCCACACTGAGCATTATCTGGTCAGCTGTTAAGTACATCCAACAATGCTTTTTTTCTGTGCCAGCTCCATTACAGCAGAGTGTTTAAGCAGGTGCTTCAGCGCTTTGGTGGATGTAAACAGGTTAAAATAGACATGGGGAGGTCAGCAAGGTGTTAGTGCATGTGTGTGCCTTCCTCAGGTATAAATCAGGGCTCTCAGAGGAGCGCCTGCAGAACGGGCTGCTTTTAGGATTCCTCCCAAGGCTTCTTCAAATCCACTACTGAGGGGATTGCAGGAGTCTCTGCATCCTTTGCAAGATAGCCCTAGATTAAAACTCTGCACACGCCGGGCAGCTCTTCCCGTTTAGCTCTGTCTTTCAGTCACTCCAAGACACACGGAAGAGGCAAAAGGAAACAAGAAATATATTTCTAAAATAAATTATGTGACAAAACTCAAAGATCTCACGCAAAATACATTTACTATACGATGGCACAGAGCATCCTAAATACCTGACATGAGATGAAAAAATAGGGATTACAGAATCTAACCCAGTTTTGTAAAGAAAGGAACATATTGCAGCTGTGCTAAGTAGGGATCTGACTCCACTCCTTTCACACTCGCACGCGCCTTGGCCGTGTGCTGTTCCAGTGACATACGCCTTTCCAGATGTTAATCTTTCCTCATGGCCTATTTTGCAGTTTTTATCAGGTCCATTTACACAAAACGTGCTATAAATCCTCCTGCACTTCATATACTATATCACGTAGGACACCCTGCTAAACATACAGATACAGATATATGAAGGCCAGCGAACGCAATAGGAGATTTAGCACGCTACTTGTACGGCGGCGCTATTATTCTTAATCTCGTGATTAATATGGACTGGCACTACTGTACAGATTTATTAGGGACCATATGCTCTTTAACTGCCAGTGCTCCCCCACGTTCAGCCCCTGGCACATCTGCGGCGCGCGGGGGCTGCTGCTTTCTCCTCCGCGAGAGCCGTTTCGCAGCCGGACGCTGCAACAAGGGCAATTCCGGCAACGCCACGAGCGACGAAAAAAAAATAAAATAAAACTGGTTTTATTTCAACTGAGCAAACACGGGCTGGGAGGGAGGGAGGGAGGGAACTCGCTGCCACTGATGTTCTTCATCTGCCCGAGCTCCAATTAGCTGCAGTACTGTTTAACTGGGAGTTGCTAATGTGCTGCCTCCCAAAGCCAGCTGTTGCTGGAGCAAATGGACCCAGGGAAAGGCCTTGCAAGCCCCAGAGCAGATGAGCTTGCAGAGAATATAAAAACACTAACCCAGCTCTCAGCTGCACGCAGCCCTTACTGATTTAAGATCCTTTCTGACTGTAAAACTTGGCAAAGACATAATTCAAGAGAGACTTTGATTCATTTTGAAAAGATTTACACTACAGTTTTAAATGAAGCTTAAGTTAATGAAGTGTCTTCCTGCGTTACCACCGAGTGGTTCCTCCACACTATTTTTCCTCGGTGGACTTGAAAACTTAAGTTGAGTATCGTTTTTCCTGGCAAACAAAATCTATCTTGGAAAAATGATTTTAAAGCCATTTCCAAATAAATACATTTTCTCTTTTTTTCCCCCCGAACTAGAGAATTAGGTACTTTTTAAAGAGAAAAAAAGAAGGAAAAAACCCATTGTTTGTCTTCTCTTTGATGCCTAATTATAACATTTCTAAAACCTTCATTAAATGAGAATCCACAGCCCCAAGCGCTGCAATTTTATATGCAAATTAGATTAATAAATTAAAGAAATTTGCCTGCATATAAATGAGAAAGCAGTCAATTTATATCCCTAATAATAACTTTAAGCTTCCTCCGCGTGTGAACTTTGCTAGGAATATTTTTCATGCAGACAGATTTACAAAAAGAAAGTTCCCGGTCCAAAAAAAAAAAGAAAACACATTTAATACCTGCCAATAAATTATTTATCAAGCTGATTTTCCATGTTGTATTAGGGTGCCTAACTGGAAGGGAAGCGCAGAGCAATTCCGAGCTGTGAGGGTGTCTATGCTGCAGCTGCAGGATATACCTAGACCTGTCAGGGTGGTCGGGTACCAGAAAATGTGTCTGAACGGCCCAAAATTCACTTAGAGGCCAGTTCTTGTGGAGATCTCCAGTGCTGGCTCTGATAAATTTTCAGTGGAAATTTTCTTAAGTAAACTTAGCAGCATCTTTGGCCAGGACTGTCACAAAGGCAGCTCCCCCTGATTTCCAGAGGTTAAGCACTTCACTCTAACCTAGTTATCTCCAGCAGAGGGAAAACACAAAATGGTTCAGATTCCAGCCTGGCAGCCCAGATTCCCACCTGACTCTGGG
The DNA here is from genome assembly GCA_013398735.1 of Nothocercus julius. Classification (NCBI taxonomy): domain Eukaryota; kingdom Metazoa; phylum Chordata; class Aves; order Tinamiformes; family Tinamidae; genus Nothocercus; species Nothocercus julius. The sequence continues at coordinate 332,014 of VZSV01000304.1, forward strand.
GATTGTTGCTTCATGGGCTTCAGAATCCGGCCAGATTTCCCTCGGACTAATGAGAAAATAATCAATATCCGTCATGAGTCCTGCCTACCGTTTCCGAGATACTCAGGATGAATTCATTTATCCGAGTTAAAAAAATAAAAACACTTTACTCCAAACAGGACCAAGATTATTTCAGTGTTCAGAAATATTTTTAGCATTTCTAACAGGCCTTTGCTGACTTTCAAGGTTCAGAGTTAAGAAGCCACAGTATCCATTACAAGCATCCGTATCTGCATTTACATGGAGGGAACAGCCTTACAAGACTTTCCTGCGAACCCCACGCCATGACAGACCTCAAGTGCCAGGGAATCCATGCAATGAAGAAACAAGCAGATCCTGATAGGGAATGGCTGCTACCTTCCTCACTTCTCCTTCTGAGCTTCGTCCTAGCAGAAGCCACCAGCCCATTTCGAGGACATAAAGAATCCTTAGCCTCTGAAAGGGCAAATTCTGGTGAATATTCTCTTGGTGCTATCTTACGTGGCTGTAATTTGGGTATGTGCTTTATTACTCTGTCTGTTACAGAACAGTTTTCTCATGACCTAGAGGCTCTGTGCAAGACTCAACACATTCAAGATTTCCCCAGTTCACTCCCCCTTACTCCACTCCACCCTCTTTTGTAAGGGGTTCCCCTCTCCTTTCCGCCCACACTGGAGAACCGCGGGCAGCGCGGGCCGCGCTCTGCCTTCGCACGGAGAGGCGCCCGCACGGGACGGCGCTCCGAGCGCAGAGGCACCGTCTGGCACCCGCCTTCAGCGCAGAAGACGGACAGATTCACGGCTGCCCTATCCCCTGCCCCACTGCTTTCAGTGTCCTCTCCTTTATGAGTGACTTTCAAGTTCACTTTATATTACGCTGTCTTCCCTGGCAGATGCTTCTTGCCTTGCGACTGTTTTTGTGCTTAAGCAGTCACGCTTGCTGCCGCGTTGATGCTGCCTGCGAAACTCAAGATCGTCCCCAATCCAACGTTCGCATCTACGGCGCTTTCCTTGAGGGCCGCGTAATGGACAACTGCCTGTGGGAACTGACCACGTGAGAACCTCTCCCTGCTTGCGAGTCAGGGCCCTATTTTCCAACCCTTGATTTTTCACTTTGTGGGCAGCAATGAGTTATGCTTAAAGCTACTCAGAGCGGGGCAACAGTGGAGGAAGGGGAATGCATATAGGTGTAAATTATTGTCTTGATGTTGCTCACGTGAAATGGAGAAATTGCTGGTCTGTGGTAACGAACTGCCCACCTCCTTGTGGAAGAAACCAAGGGGCTTGCAAGTGTGTCATACAGGAGATCCCAAAGCGTCAAACACTCATCTGAACATAAGAAAAACTTTCACCTAAGTGACTTGCGAAGTGTAGCTGCGGAAATACAGGTAATACCCGTTAGACTGCACAAAACAGGCCCTCCCAGATCATCTTAATGTTACTCCTTCTGTAACTGCTGACACCGGACCAAACTCCTAACAGACACAAATGAAATTTGTTTCGCTTCCTTTTAACATTCATTTTACACAGTTATAAGTAACTGCAATAAAGGGAAAACCAGAAAAGCCTCTGGGTTTTGATGGTACAAGACTCGTTTGATTCTGTCTCTTAGCTACTCTAAAGGTTAATCAAAATGAGCTGATGAAGACACTTCGTAGCAAACAGATGCAGGGGCTGCGTGATCCAAGCAGTACAGATCTATTCCCCATGACGAGGGAATGAGTGATGGAGGGGAAGGGACAGCTCGGCACAGGCAGGACAGTGACAAAAAACATGCTTGATTTTAATTTCCTAAACAACAGGACATCGGAAAGGTTCTTACAACTTCATACTCTTGAGCATTTGTCTGCAGCTATTATCTCACCCAATGCTCTCACCTCTGTGCAACCCAAAGAGGCTTCAATACAAACACCAGTGAGATTTAATCAGAGTTTATTGCTTCTCATATAAACACTGCCACATTTTTTATCTTTTTTTATTAAATTTACAAACTTGAGCACTCGTATTTGGGATCAAAAGGTGAGGCAGCACCCTGCCACAGAGCAGTAGGCTGTATTTCTCATACAATAAAAAACCTTTTCTTTTAATTTGGTAGGAAAATAGGTGACTTTTCATTACCAGAACAGGGTAAGTTTTCCTCAGATTATATTCAGAGTGGATAATCTCTTTAAATAAGGGGGTGAGTCCCTACACCCAGACCTCCACCCCAGCTTCCCTGCACTTGCACGGAGTAGCCCCGTCGCTCTCACAGAGGACCGTGCTGAAAGTGCCCGTACAGCAGGAAACTCAGGCCTGGGCGGCTGGCCGCAGCAGCCCGAGGCAGGGGGGCCCCGCCGCGCCGCACACGCTCGGCTGCGCGGGGCTCCCTCCCTCAGGAGAGCGCTCCCACACCCGCACAGTTCCAGGAGAACAGCTTGAGATGTACACCGGCATCGAGCAGAGCAGCCGATGTAAGGCTACGTTTTGCCTCGGGGCCAAGAGCAGCCAAAGGACAAGAGGGATAATTTAAGATCCTAACACGCACTTCAGGCTGTCTTTTTAAACAGTTTAAAACACGAAGAACCCAAATGCCACAGGAGCTCCCTCACTGAGCTGCTACCACCTTGCATGTCCCCCAAAAGGATGATATCTGAGCTACTCCCCGGTACAGCTCCCGGCCTCTCGCCTCCAGATCCACCCCACGAGACGCTATGGGAAGCACAGATTTTATTCCTTTGGAAGAATGCAAAACAATGGTGTATCAGCATCGGCCTAGCCATTTAATTCATTTTTTTGGCTAGTAACAAATCACAGAGCTCCCCAGCACCAGCAGCGCACGGTAGCGGATGTGACTTTTGTTCACGTCCAGGGGTGAGGGAGAGGAGAGGAGTCCCGCGCGCAGCCCGAGCTGCCGGCCTGCTCCCTCCCGCCGTCCGCAGCAGAAGCGGCCCTGGCGGGAGAGCTCTCCGCGCTCTGGGCCTGCCTGGGCAGCCCCGTTACGAGGCGGCTTCCCTTACCCGGTACTGCTCTTCTTCTCCAAGGAGCAACTCAGCAATGGAATTCACCTTTTGGTGAATTCCGCCTTTGGTTTTCCGGCTCTTAAGAACTACATATAGGGTAATTTATCTCTGCACCTGTAAGCAAATAATTCTGTGAGACTGCTATTTTGTAGTATGTCTATTTGTGGTTTTCCACAAATGTCTTTTTTTTTTTTATTTTTTACAGATATATTTAGTGCTATGGTTAAGAAAAACAGAAATAAATAATTTGTGGAAGAGAGAACAGGCAGAAATTTCCAGGTTCCAAGTCAAGGAGCTGCAAACTCTTTCTGCTCAGATTTTCTAATTGCTTCCCAAACTTCTCAAATGTAATATCAGATAAAATTCTCATGGAAAAAAAAAATGAGAAAAAATACAGTTTAGGCAAAGGACAACATTTTTGGACTCATTTTTGAGGAGCTTCACCTCACCTGTGTCAATCTATAACAATTTCAGGCATTTCATGTGAGCAAAGTGTGTATCGGCAATTCCAGCATTTTGAAATCACCACCCTTCAAACAAGCAGCTCGGGTATAACAGACATAACAGTCACAAGAATAAGAAACTGTGTGGTTCTTTTTGATGTGGGGGTTTGAACCTGCAAGGCTGACACCGATGTAAAATTTTTCTTTCCTGCCTGCATTCCTGAAAGTTATTTAATGGCAGCAACATCAACAAAACAAAATTAAAGCAAAACCAACAGGATTTTTTTTTTTTTTTTGTAAAATAATGGGAATCCCAGAGCTAAGGCATATAAACACTATGTATCATAGCTTGGCAATGGCACATCAATTCAAAATGATGACAAAACACTGCTACATTGCCACCTGGTGACAGGAAGACGGCTTGTTGAAATGGGTTGACGGTATCACCTCAGCTTCTGCTCTGCGTCCAAACTGCAAAGCTACTAACGAACGAGGACTGCATTTACAGCTGAGTGTGTATATGCAATAATTTGGTGTAACATAATTCAAGTACATTCAGATAAACTGATTATAGTACCCTTCTCTATTCATCTCTTCTGCCTGGGCTCACCCAGTGTCCTTCAACAGGCGCCGTCACCCTCTTCCTTTGGAGCAAAGATGACAAGATCGAGAAATATATATAGAAAACAGTCTCCATACCCTAGCTTATATTAAAATGATGACTGACTGGATCAAAGACCGGCTTCTATCCCTCAACATTTTACAGGGGAACGGCAGACCCAGGTGTCTCAGCAGCTTTATGGATTCTCCTCAAGACACCTGTAAGGACGGTGGCTGGGGGTTCCAGCTCGGCCACAGGGCTCTGTTAGTACACAGGCCTCCCCGGGCGCCCGGGAGGCAGCGGCAGCGTGCGCGCCCTGAGCAGCTTCCGCCCTTGGGCCCTCTCTGCAGCCCAGAGAAGGCAGCAGCCTCAGGCGGCCTCGGCTCCACCACGTGCTCTGCGCCGCTGCCGAGGCCGCTGCGACCGCTGCGAAGAGCGCTCTGGCCTTGGGCCGGCGCCCTTCACGAGGCTAGGAAAGGGAGGCCTCCGAACGCCGCCTTCCGGCGCAGCCGCACGCCCGCGCCACCGACAGCTCTCGCCAGGACATTTCCTGAACGCTACCAGCACGCCGAAGCGCGGAGAAATGCAAACCTGTCAGCCCAAAAGGGGTGAAAAAAGGACGGCATCCAGCTTCCCTGATAACCCAAGTAAGCCTCCTCCGAAGTGCTGTCATTCCCTAATGCATATTTAGACAAGTAGTCAAAGCCCGGCTGCATTATGGGATGATAAAGCTCACCTTGGAGGGGCTTAATGCTTAATTAAAAGGACGAACACTGCAATAAATGCACTAATGAGATAAAATCTCACTAATTCCTAAATCTTACAGAGCCAAAGTGTCGAGATGAGTTTTAATTAATAGAGTTCTATATGGGTTTCTCAGAAATAATAATAAAACATGTAGGGAGTAAATCATTCCCTGAGAAGAAATCCATCATAAACTTACTTCAAATCCTGCAGCGTTTTTGATTTGGGATTCCATGCTTTGCACCGTTCCAGAGAGGGACAGTTTCATGCCAGTGCAACACTTTCCTTTTAGATTATCAAGTTGCTCTGTTTGTAGTTACCAGAGTATTTTGCATGAATCCCCAGTATTAGTACTCCCACTGGGTTTTCTGCTCAGTCCCAGCGATATCTTCAATCAGTCCATGGCACCTGAGCATTAACCTACACATGGACCACAAACTCTTAACACTTCTCCTTTTCCATCTTCACAGACCGAACTACGATTCCCAATAAAATATTGCACATGCTATAGAAACCTCAGCATAAAAGATACAAAAGATTCATCTAAGCATTTATGTCATGAAAACCTCCAGAGCTGTTTTCCGCAAGTGGGATGTGTAGGAAGCTGGCAAAGGAGCTGGGAGGGTTTCACCTCACCTGGGTGAGGCCTCACCTTGGCCCGCAGCTTCTTTGCCAGTTACCTCCTTCCACGCAGCAGAGCTCTTGCGTTTCCTCTGCCACAGTCCAGAAGCTGGTACCTGTTTGCACATGAAAACTCTGCAGAAACCTGGACCGGGCCACTCGAGCACAAGGGACATGGCAGATTTTGGAGATGCTGCTTGTAAAACCCGGAGTGAAAGTCGTGTCTGAGCCAGAGATGGAAACAAGCAAGCAAAGACATGGTAGCAACTACAAAGGTGGATTATTTCTCTAGTGTAAGAGACACTGGGGAAGGGCTGCTGCCAGCCCAAGCACAGGGCAGGGGCTTTTCCAAGGCCTGGTTTCCTGGGACGCTTGACAAGCCACCTCCTCTCTGCAGTCCCTGTCTAAAGCTGGGGGAAGTCAACACTTCCCACGCACTTCGGTGGGCTTGGAACAGGCCAAGTACTGTTGGCAGAAATGGTTTTTGCTTCTGGAGCGCGGCGCTTCCAGCGCCGGGGTTGGCCAGGGGGGTGCCCGGGCAGGCGCTCGGCGGGGCCTGGAGCCTCGTGTCCCTGCGTTAGGTTTTGTCACCCTCTAGCGGGCGGCAGGGACAGCTCCGGGATCCCATCAGCGGGGCCCCCGGGGGCCGGGAACGGAGCCGTGCGCTTGGCAGGCCGAGTTTCCCCATTCAGTTCCCACAGATGATCCCAACTCTGAGCACCTTCACATTTGCTCTTTGCACCTTTTGCCTCCTTTAAATAACATTTAAAAGTCCTATGAAGCAGCAGTAAAGAAACATTAAAAAAATACATCAATACACGCTGGTGGGAGGCACAGGAGTATGCCCGCATTAAACCTTTAGGTATGTATTTATGTATTACACACGTACAAGTCAGCAAATCTATATTAATTTGCAAAAGATATAAATTAATATTAATAAGTCTATTGCACACATTAAGCAGATTATGACCCATTTTTTGCCTATTAGTACACAAAAAGTGCAGCACTGCACATTATTTTATGCCCTGACATATATTAAAAGGGGGCTAGGGTAAGAGCGCTTGAAGGGGAATACAAACAGGGTTTTTTTCCCGTAACAGGAATGATTCTGGTGCTTTCTCCTGTTTCCTGATTTTTAAGGCGCTCCAAGCCTCCTCTACTCGGGTAAGAACATGCAATCTTTAACACCGAGCAGCTCTGCTCGCGTGCAAATCCTGCGGCTGCCCGGGGATGGAGAGAAGCCTTTGGCTCTCCGCAGCCACCCGGGCACCTCTGCCCACGGGGCTGAGACGCGGCGTTTGACTCGCTCACGGCAGCGCCAAAGCCACCGCGTGGCCACCGCTTCCTCCCACGTCTCCACTTCATTTCGGGCGGGAGAAAGCAAAGCAACGGGAATATTGTCTCCTCGTGCATTCGCAATCAGCCCGGGTAGAAAATAATGGGGAGTTAATCAGATCACTGAAACTCTAATTCACTTGCTATCGATCGGGCAGATTCCTAATGGGACGGCAGACCAATTTCCAATTACAGTAAGCTGCCTTATCCTGGAATACCAATGAGCGGCTTCCGCGCAGATCACCGGCTCTCTCCTCCCATGCACCACAGCATCAACATCTCATACGCTGCGGCATTTAGCTAATTAATAGGAAACTGATGAGCCGTGCGGGTTCGGAAGACGAAATCGCACTTGAGCAAGTGTGGGGTGAAAGCTCCTGCAGGGATCAGGCAGGGCGAGTCTTAGAACAATTACAAAAAACACGAGGGGAGCTCGTGGGAAGTCATGCAAGTAAACCAGGCTTGTAATTATATGAAGCAAGAGCTTCATCACTGAAATATAACGTATGCGACATTTAACTCTTCACTATATTTTTCCTTTTAAAAACAAGTCACAAAATGTCACAAACACACCTGTACTGAATTGGACGTTTGAGACCACAGGACACCAGGCAGAGCCACCTTCATTTATCCTGTGTTTCCAGGTCACGCTAACTCCCTCTCAAGAAATCGTCCTGGGCTAAATCCCACCATATTTAGGCAGTGACAGGATTAAGAGGCTGTTACTACGACTCAGAGGCAGCAATTTTTGCTTGCTTTCCTGTACTTAAGGGGAATAAGTACCTTAGGCCACCTGCCCTTTAGGGCAGGAGATGTCCTTGTGCTGCGTGGGGCCGTGCTGCAGGAAGCTGGCTGCTCCAGAACATTTTTATAGGTGCTTTTAGTTGCCCTCACGGAAACTGCACCTGCGCACTGAAAACGGTCTCTACCACTTCTACCACCTCGGGACACCGAGCGCTGCCGCTCACTGTCCTTCACGGCTGGTACCTGTTAAAGCTACAGCAGCGCTTTGCCTTCACGAAGGAGCTTCAAGGCTCGCAATGCTGGATGGCAGACGCAGCCAGGCTGGCACGCGCGGCGTCGTGCGATCGCTTCTGCGTCACGCTGCGGCTTCCACAGTTGCTGGGCACTTGGAGCATTTTCTGCCGAGCGCTGTATGAGCGCAGTGGTGTTTCAGACACCAGCATTCATAGTAAAATCCATTAAACTCCGCCGAGCTGCCTGGCAGTTGTCCAGTTACTGCGTGTAACAAAACCCGCCTCCTGTCGGGCTCGTGCACGACCTGCGCCGCCGCTCAGGCCCATACGAGTGCTGCTTCTGACAGAGGAGCTTGTTCCTGCTTCTCCCACCAGAATGGGAAACACGGATAACAGCAACGCAGGGCTGCAACAGAGCTAGCCCTCCAGACCAAGATTAAGAGTACATACACGAGTCCTTCTGGAACTGAGTCTGATTTGGTCTGCTGCGAGTGAGGAGATCCAGGTGCAAAACACAGCGTGCTCCTGTGTGGCAAACCTCATGGTTGCCAGTAATTTTCTGATTCTCTGCAATGTGAGTAGAGGGGACCATACTGGGGCCCCCCTGGGTGGATCAAGTGCTTGTGCTGCTGCAGGTCATCCTAGTAGAAGTAGAAAAGTAGAAGAAAATCTTTCCAGAAGTCAGGCTTTTCCAAGCCCTGCTCGGGCTACGAGCAGGGCCGGGCCGCAAGGCGCTGCCTTGCGAGGCTGTCGCGCGTCTCAGCAGCTGAGCCGCGGTGCCGAGGGCAGCGCCGCGGGAAGCCCTGCGGGGCCGCGTGCCAGCCCGAGCCTCTTACTCACAGCAGCTGGAGCAAGGCAATGGTGTTTGCAAGGCAACGGTGTCTGCAAACGGCGCGGCCAGGGAGGACGCCCACAGCCTGGGCTGCGTGTGGGGCAGCGACGGCTCACGCAGGCAGCACGCGGGCGCTAACTCCGGGCACGTTTGCTGCCATCACTGGGAAACTTCTATCCTGACGCAACAAGTATTCAGCCTGGCAACTAACTGCTCAAGCACCTCCCTGAAATCGGACGGTATTCAGACTCTAGAGTATCTACCAAAATTTATATATGCTTCCTGGGTAATTTCACCTGAAGAACTGAAGAGATGTAACCTTCTCCTCTCAGGCTGAGAACATTTTATGGTGAGAACCGAGTTCCGTATATGCCAGAACTGTCTATCAGCACAAAAACAGATACATCATCCGCCACTGCCTCCCACTGCCTACACATCCACACACACTCACATCCAAGTATTGATTTCCAGAATTTCTCCAAGGAATGCCAAAAATAATAAACAAAAAATAAATCAAAAGCAAAAGCCCCTTTCCATTATGTATTAAATATCCTTCCATGAAGTTAGAACAAATAGGAGATGTATATAGAGTGCAATGGAGACATAAATCTCGTGTCGTGGTAATCGATTTCTGCCTTGTTCTTTTATTTCCAGTAAATAATGATCTGCAGATCTTTGACGGTGGCACTACAGTAAGGTCTGCTAAGGGAACACGGCAGTGTTTCATCTTCCACCGAGCCAACACTCAGGCCCCTCTAAAACCATTGCGCTCCCTCATTTCCTCCTGCCGCAGGCGGGACACAGCACGGAGCAGGAGCCGAGGGAACGCGCAGGGGGCAGCCCCGCCAGAAGCCTCCGTCCGGGCACGTCTCTGGGCAGCAACACATTGGGGCAGGCGGAAACACGGCTCGCTGTGCAAAGCGATGCAGTCCTGTTCTGCCCTCAGCCTCCCAAAGCCACCCCTGGAACTGCAAACGGCACTTGTGTCTGGCTAAATAAATTAGGTTCTGAGGTGCTTTTGTGTGTAAATTAAAAACTAAAGAAACCAGCTTGATTTCTACAAAATCACTCAAGAATGTTTTTTGCTAGGGCTGTGCAAAGCATTAGTGGGATTTTCTGTGTTCGGAGTCTGAAGGCAGCTTTTCAGGTTGGTGCATGAGCAAATGAGAAAGTTCTAAATTCCAAAGGAATTAATAGGAATCCATATTTGTTATGTATCTTGCAAAGCAACAAAGAAGGCAGGAGCTCTGAATGCCAGTAAGAAATAAACCGCAAGTCAGTGTTACAAGTGATCGCCTGGAGGGTGTGATTGTTAATGTACGTCTTCATTTCTTTACTGTATAGCAGTTGATTAACATCAACCTCACAACCTCACATACTAAGGCGACCATACAGGTAAATAAGGACAGACAAATGCTAAGCTATTTGCTCATTATTAAATATTTGCTAATGCTAGACACTGCAGTCAGAATTCAAGTGCAGAACCCCTGCTTATCACCACAAGGAAAAAGGTGGAATTCATCTCATCTATGATTGTGTTCATCTCTTCCAAACTTCTCATCCAAAATCATCAAAAAAAAAAGCCCAAGTACTGACCCAGCCAGTACTAATAACCAGAGAGGATCTGGCAATACAGGTTTGTAGATGGAGCTGGCTTAGATTAACTGATATATTTTGGGGAAAAAAGATTTTAATGTACTCTTGTTCCTTGCTGAGGCTCTGATCAAGCACAGGGAAACAGCACGGTTTCCCCACGGCTTATTTTTCCCGCTTATACCTGTTGCCTGGTGAAAGACACTATTTCAGGTTACAAAAATCATCCCGTCAGATCTGGAGAAGGGCTCAGGGGTTACCATGTAGGCAGCAAGCTCTGGACTCGAGCTAAAGCTACTCCCTAAGCAGGTAAGCACAAAAAAATAGGACTAAATTCACCAATATTTCTCTCTCAGTTTCTGACCACTGGAATGAACGCAGCTGAATTTGAAAGGAAAATTAACCAACCTGCACCTTAAGTTCACTGTGTATGTTAAAAAGCAGGAAGTTCAACACGCATAGGGGACAAGCTCCACTGAAACACAACTGTCATGCAGGCGATAGCAGGACGAGCCTCGCTCCCGCAGTGCAGCTGAAGCAGAGCTCGACGCCACCTCTTAACAGAAAGCAGGAGAAAAGCTGCAGAGAGCCGAGCACTCCAGCTGATGCTCTCTCCACACTTCCTCACATAACTTATCTCATTGATTTGATTGTCATGATGATCGCTTATGCTCGCGATTTCTCACAGCAGCCCCACATTTCGCACTTGCATGCAGGGAAGGATGCTCTTGGCTTAAATTTCTTTAGCAAAGTGAACAGTCGTGGCAGGAAAAAGATGACAGTGGTGACGATTCAATTTGTTCCTCCAAGAAGTGCCTGGGGGCACCAGCAGCGGGTGCAACGCACACCTGAAGAACTTGCACATCAGGAGAAAGCAGCTCCGCTATGAGATTAGCACTGCAGAGACAAGAAGCAATAAAAACCTGCGGGCCATGTTCGCTAACCATTACTTAGGCAATAATTGTCACAAACAGAATTTCTTGATAGATTTGGGAGGTTTTTTTCCCTGAAACAAAGGAGGCCCAGATGCTTAGCAATCCTGAGCTAAAAGGATTTAAACATTTAATCTTAAAGAGATGCTTCAGAGTTCCAGGCTAAAACAGTTTATAAAGGTCATAAAAAATTAACTTATCTTGCTGACTGAAGCTTTTTTAATGCACTCTAACTTACAAAGGAATCACAGCTGGAGCCTTTAGGCCAATGTTAAACTATATTTTTCTCCCATTAGCAAAGCCTGCAAATATCTGCATTTGGATTTTACCACTGCAATAGTCTTCAATTCATTAGGCTTCATAACTAAAAATAAAAGCACGGAGCCAGCTGGGTAGGCATGTTTTGTACTCGTTTCATTGAATAGCTTCGCAGTTATGTTTTCTGCAGTAATTTATTAAGAAAACTACCAAGGCAAAAAAACCCAAAACATTATTTAACTTAAGCCAAGTTTTTACAAAGCTATAAAATCAGAACTGGCACCTTCAATTCAACAAGCTGAAGACAGCTTTAAAGACAAGCCAGAAAGGCAATGATCTGTTTGTTCCTACAACAAGAAATCTGGTTACAGGGGACTCCAGCCAGCAGCACCAAAGCGCGCATTTGCATGGACCTCTTACATCGTGCATGAAGCAGCTCGCCGAGTTTGGGGCACAACGTTTGGGGCACAACGTTTTTGGTTTGGTTCAAGGTTCCCAGCTTACAGCAAACCTTCATTAGAGATGACATCGCTAAACTACATCGTCTTTCATATCAGAAAATCTGAAATCAAGTCAGGCCTTCCGAGGATGTTATTAAGGTTGTTCTTTGAAGTAAATTGATTTCTCCCCACTAGTATTAAGAATGAGATCCTTTGCTACTTTATCATATTACATTACTGGGTGGGGGGGGAAAAATATTGTAACATTACCTTTTCAAGCTGCAATTTTCCCCCACTTTGATTAAAACAGAATCCCACCATCCTCAGTATTTATTGCATATTCAATCAAGACAAGGGTCACCCTTCTCATCCCGCCTTAATCACGACGAGGACAAGAGAAACCCTGCGCTGTGCTTAGCCCCCCCGTTAGAGAACACATGCTCACCAGGAAGGCTTTCCGCACAACAGAGGTAACCACACTGCTCACCGCAGCCTTAGAAAGGCCTGAAAACCAGCTGCAGAGCCTGAATGGGGAACTAACTGAATTCTGTGGGGATTTTTAATCCGAACACGGCAGAACTTGATGAGAGCAGATGTTTGCCCAAACTTGCCTCAAGCAGCAGCCAGCAGCAATGGTTACGGGAAAAGGTGCAAAAGAGGATGAACAATTTTTGTACAAGGACTACATATGGACTGTAAACCAAGTTATTTCCCAAAGGAGACATCCTTCCCAGGACCAGAGCTACAACCAGCAGAAGCCTGACCCGTGCTCAGAGCCTGCCCTGCTATACCCAATCTTCTGCAAGAGCATTTGAAGAACCTGGCCGGTAATTTTTTTATGCTTTTATCCCTTCCTAGAAGTAGCAGGCCCACAGACAGGTTTAGGAGCTCAGGCATGAATTTTCATACAGGTAACAGCCTGAAGTTGTGATATACTGGAAAAGCACTTTGAGATCCCAATCCGGAATGCTGGGAATGAAGCGCAATGTGCCACAGGAAGGTCATCATCCAGAGGCGCTGAAGCCTAAGTCTAACTTCTGCTGTATTTGGACACTCGAGCAATCTATTTGGACAGTCAAGCAATCTGAAACCTTACCTAGAAGATCCCCCATCCTTAACTCCCCATGCGGATGGCTAGGTGAAGACGAGCTCATGTCTTAATCAGTCTAAACAGACTACCCATTTGTGGAAGTTCCTGGGCAGCCTGTGTAACAGGTACCTTTCTGCTTGCAAAAAAAAGTAAGGCTCTTCCCCATGTGCTATTATCACACCAACACCATTTGCCAACCTAAAAGAAAACATGAGTCGCTGAGTTTTTACTTTGTTTAGCACTGATTGTACAGCTGTAGCAAGCAAAAACATCTCCCTAATCAAAACCAGACCCCACTGCTATGTAACCTTCACCCTGACGGGAAAGGACAGGAACTCTTGCTGAGTTCCCCTCATTTCCCATGAACCCAGGAGCTGGGGATCTCAAACCTTTTCGCCTTCTGAATGATCTACTGGTACAAGGATCACCCTATGCTCGCTCTTATTCCTCACTGCTCAGATCACACTTCCTACCTCTCGTCCCCACCTGTAGCAAACGCTTCAATAAAGTAACAGCTTTACATCTTTGCTTTGTCTTTAATGCATTTTTGAAGCAGAAAAGGGAAGGCACTTGATACAACTAACCCACCTGCTCTCTAAACGTGGCCCAGTGATACTCTACCCAAGCTTGAAAATATCTAGTTAGCTTTGCAAGTTCTACTATGGAGGAGGACAGCCAAAACAGAGCAGGAGGCCTAGGCTCCAGGCTAGCAAAGCACTGGGCAGGCACTCAACTGCCCAAGGATATTCATCTAAGTCCTTCCAAATCTATCAAAGCACGTAACATACTTCATACAGGAAGGTGGTTAAGTGCTATTCTCTTCCACAGAAATCAGTATAGGATAATTAAATCTGAGTGGGTTGCTGTATCAAGGTCTAACTATGGAAGCCGGGACCTTTTCAAATAGTACTTTTAAATAGTAATTTTAGTACCTCTCATCGCAAATGCTAACAGAAAGAAAGTGTAGGTGGTTGGCAGCAATGTACTTTACACCTACATACTAAGTTCCCAACAAAGGAGATACCGAAGGGCTTTGGAAGCAACAGTTGAGTTATAGTCCATCACAGTCCTGCAGCAGGAGGCAAATACCACATGCCGCCCGCTGCACAAACGGCAGCAAACACGGTGAAGCTCCGGGAGGGAAGTGCAAACCCGCTCCAGTGCAGTGCAGAACTGCAAGAGCCGGATGCAAAACAACCTGTTCTCGTTTTACGGTGCTGGGTATGTGCCATAGGCGGCTTCATCATGCCTATCAGCTGATTCTCATTTTACCAGCATAAGGTATTAGCAGTTAAATGCTTTTTGTGCTTCTGGGAATAACACCACATTTTGTTTACCAATAACTCAATCTGATGATCCTTATTGCAGCCAAAACATTGATCTGTTAATTTGTCCCATAATAAAGCGACTCTCTGTAAGTACCCAGAGCATTTTACCATAAAAGTAAATATTGTTTAAGCCTAGGAAGCGGGCTTGTTTAAAAATCATCAGTATTTCATCCAGTACTTCTCAATGATGCTTTAAGCATCAGTTCCAACAGCCGCCCAGACATAAACACTCCCGTTGCCTGCTGAAGTCTCGCTCTCCACCAGATCTTCCTGGCTTCCAAAGAGATCTCAGCAGCCCCGGGCAGTCTCTGAGCCTCGGCCTCCTGCTGACAGCCCGTGCCGCGCGTTACCCGAGCCACTTCTTCTGCCTCACCGCGGTTTCACAGCCCCGTACGCGCGCACACACTGCGTACGCTGCGTTATCTCCCGCCAGCTCTACGTGTTGCCACAACAGGCTCCCCTCGGTGCCTGAAGGGGAGGGCCTCATTCAGCTGGAGCTGAGATCCCCTGAGCCTCTCTGGACACATCCGAACTATCACTGAGCACCTCGCAGGCAAGGAGCAGCCCCGCGAAGGGCCCCAGACTGCAGCAGAGCTCGTGGGGAACCGAAGCTGCAGTTTGCCAGAGTGAAGTAAGCGGCACTAGGGATGACATCCATCTTCAGCAAGCAAATGGCAGGGCAGCCCCCAGCAGCTGGCGGGACAGGGGAGTCCTGCAGAAGGGCCTGGGCTCTGCTCACCACGTACCCACACGCTGCAGTTTTCACTCACACATCGCTACAGCCTCCCTGGAGCTGGTCCCGGCTCTGCGCCCTCACGCGGAAGGCGGCCTCGTCCCAAGCAGGCCACAAAGGCACCCCATCTCTCCCTTGCTCTGCGAATATTTATTCCATGATTGTCTTGACTTCGGCTTGGTTTATTATCCCTATATGCGAAGCTTGCTACTTATCTACGGGAGAAAACAAGAACAGAAAGCCTCCAGCAATTCTCCTTGCAGACAGCACTGTATAAATAGCACTGGTGCATACTGGTTTGCCAAAACACGAGAAGGTCAGAAAAAACATTTGCTTTTGAAATGAAAAAAAGAAGGCAAACCCTAAGAATTTTAATAACAGCCTTGACACGAGAGCAACATAATACCAGCCTGAATTACGCCTGGCACCAGACTCTCATTGGAAACCCCAGATTGCTTTGTTCCTGTCCCTGACATAATATTCAAGGCTGGGTTTATATTTGCACAGAATGGGGCTGTTCACTAAAGTCCATGCAAATCAAACACTTGATTTATGCATCGTTCCACTGGAGGGTGTAACATTAAATTTAATTTTGTGAGAAAAGCCTGAGGTGCCTCTATGCCTGGGGCTGACATTGTGAACTAGGGAGAAAGGTGCCCAAGAATTCATTACTGTTTCCAATATGCGAAATGCAGCATTTGAATGAAACATTTGTCTCTTGTCAAAAGGGAGTAACGTCTATTCTTTGTAAAAATATTTCCCCCCCAGCCTTGATTTTATCGCCAATTCAGCATATTGGGACCTAGGGTTACAAACACAGCTCAGCCTCGCGATGATGGTGGGGACGAATTACACCAAGAAACTCCGGGGTACTGGTCGGTCCGCACTGCAGCTATGAAGCCTGTAAGTTGATGCATGAAGTCAAAGGCCCCGCTTGCAGCACATAATTGAAAGAATTAATAGCGCCTTTTTTCCCCAAGTTTATCCACGACAAAGTCACACGGAGCAGTCTGCCAGCCTGAAAGACTGTTTCTTGGTCACCTACACCTACTCCCAGCTTTCAGCCTTTCTTGCAGGACAGAGGCTCAAAAAAGCCAGGCAATACTCCACCCTGATACACGTTCCCACATGACGGCCTGAACGAGGTCCAAGGTTTCCCCTGCCCTCCACCCCAGGTGGCATCAAGAAGGCTCCAGGTACAGCAAGGCCTCCCCATCAGGCAGCACTACGCAAACCCTGCCAGCATTTGCAGAGCCCCAAAGCTGTGACACTCCTACCCACTTTGTCCTGAGAAAAAATCCCTTTCAAGGTCGCTCCGGAGCACGGGCGTCCCACGAGGCTGAGCTTCTGAGTAAGTTGCTCAGCTTGCCAAACCTTGATAGACTCTTGATCTGAAATCTCCAAGCTATTTTCTTTGTTCAGCTAATGAACAGTATGGTGATGAATACACATAAGGTAAAATTGATCCACTTAATTCATCATTTGTACATACGTATGGATTTAAGCCCTTTTAAATGGATTCTGGGATTAACCACCTATACCTACATTCACAAACTGTTCAAAAATACCTAAGGGCATCGAGTAAGTTTCCTGCCCGATTCTCAGGAACCAAAAGACCGACGCAGGGGTTGGCACCCTCCTCAGCAGCAGCAGTATTGCAGTGAACCTTATGCAAAGCCTGAAGCGAGTCCTGATGGTCCAGCTCGCTAATACAACTCAGGAACACGGCAAAAGTTGGGCCAGCTGCCTTGCCAGAGGAAGCCAAAGGGCTGCTTGTTCCAGGGCAGGTCACAGCAGCTCCTGCAGCCTTGTGGTTGCTTCCTCTGTGGACACAAGATATTCAAGACTGAGGAAGATAGAGATGAGCAGCCCAAGCTTAACCCACACCAGATAAACTGAGTCATTACTTATATATTCACAAAGTCAGACTTTACACCTGCTTGAAGGATGTTTTTTATTTTTTGCCAAAAAGTAAACGCATTAAGGAGGGCTCCTCTGAACAGCCTGGGCACCCAGGCTCAGCGCCCCTTCTTGCAGCCACGACAACGGGAAGGGCCAAGGAGGGCAGGCAGGGCTTGGTCCTCACTTAGTGGCCATCAGAGTTCCCCCTGAAAAATTCTACCTGTCCCACCCAAGGATTTATTCAATTTGGTACCGTTCAGGATTTGTAAAATAAATATGACCTCAATATATTTTATTGCTTATTGCTAAGTGATTGCATAAGCAAAGACCTTTTCTCATACCTAAAATGCCTGTGTAATCAAGGTCACAATTAAGTAGAGCAGAGCACCCTCTGCCTTTCAAGAGGCCTCTCTGAAGTGCCCCTCTCAATGCAGGTTTAACATATATCCTTAAATTTCCATTACCAGAGTGTTCTCCCCTCCTCCACAAAGAATTCAGTGCATTTGCATGGGTCAGAAACACTTCAGACCTCATTCTATGAATATTGATTTCAATAAGGAAATCAATAGGCATGAAGAAGCAGTATTTTCAGAATGTTCTTAAAAGGACTAACTTGCTCCTCAGTCGCGCACAGGGAATGCAGACACAAATTGTAGATGTTGGCATTTTGGGCAGCTTTTTGGGGGCCTAGACTTGATTTCTCATGAAGTCCATCACAGTTTAAGTCTCAATTTCTGAAGAAGCTGCATTCCATAACTGTGATCAAGCCCTTATGTGATTATTGCTAGGGAAAGATAGTGAAATTTGGAAGCCATGTATGTATTTAATCGGGATGGGACAGTGCAGTCAGTAGGTCCCACCACAAACACTAGGTGCGAATGTGAGCTCCTCTGCAGGTTTGAATCAAGTCAGGAACCTGGCCACAGGGCTGTTCAATCAAAGCTATCAATTACTATAGCAATTACTAACACTGCTTTTCTGCTTCGAAGTCCTGAATTAAAAGCTATCAGAGAGGTAAAATGAATACTGAAGTCTACTAGCAACTGAAGCTTGCACTACTGTGCAAGGAGGACAGTCCAATTTTCCAGAAATGAAGCATCTAAAGTGGGCGAGTGTCTTTGTGCTCCATTAATTTCAGCTACGTCTTCCAGAGAAGGAAGAACAGAAAGCTTGGCCCAACTTAAAGCTCAACTGCTGTAAGACTCTGAAAAGCTGCCTGGCCACTTTCCTGTTCCCTACTACTAACGCTCTGCTCAGGTCTAATAGTTAGGGCCTCCTGGGATGAAGCACAGAGCTACTCACCTCTCCCCATGCCTTGGTGGGTTCATTTCACATCAGAGCAAGTATAACTGAACTATGTCCCCTGGGTCCCACTGTGAGGTTTTACAGAGACGGTACCTACAGCATTCTGAAGTCGGTATGAGCCGAGACCTTACCCTACACCAATAAAGTACAGGCAACATTATTTACAAGGCTTTTTTTTGATGGCAAGTGACAACTCCAGAAGTCAAACCTCTGGAAATGTTTCAGAAGACCAAAAGCAGCAGCAGCTTAACAGCAAAAACATCTAAACAGTGCTCTGTTTGGCTCTTTCATATTTGAAGCAGGATTGGATGGACACAGAACTCACTTCCATCTATGAAGACTCCTATTTCAGGAATCTCCATCTCAGGTGTGACAGCTCTCTTGGGTAAGATACTATGAAGTTGTAGCAAGCATCAGCAGCAAGAGGAAGACCAGGAAAAACAGAGGCCCGCTGCAGAACGGCACAGGTGCCTTGGTGACGGAGGATACAGAGAAGGCAGAGTTCCTGAACACCTTCTCTGCTTCTCTGCTTCACTCCTCACTGCTGAGGCTGGTCCCCACGAACTTATGGGCTGGTCCCCATACACGAGACAGAATGGGGAGAGAGGACAACTCTCCGGTGCTCAAGGAGGACTGGGTTAGGGATTACTTAGGCAAAGTGGACATGCATAAATCTATGGGCCCGGGTGGGAGGCACTACCAGGCTTGAGAAGCAGTTACCAGCTCTACAAAAATGAGGACAATGTTGCTCTCAAAACACCCACTCTGCTGGGCAGCAAGCCAATAAACCACAGCACCAGGTTCCTCCTGTCACGCACACAGAGATGGAGCCATGAACACAAACACAGCTGGTAAGCTTCAATTTCTTTCCTTGAGGTTTTCTTTTTTATTGTGGGAGTTCAAAAAAGTACAAATTCATTCAAGCTGAAAAACAGAAGTGGGGACCAAACGGCAGCAATAAGCACTGCCCACCACGATCTTTTCAAATTGAAGTGGTCTTAGCAGAAGCAGAGCAGCAAAAAGAGCGGACAGCTGGAAACAAAAGGCAAAGGTATCAACTTTAATGCTTAGAATTATCATTCAAAAACCACATGAAATCATCGTTGGTACACAAGCCTCTTGCTTGCAATTTAGTATTAACGCTGACAAGAGTTAAGGGAGTGGTAAGGACAAGACCCCAACCCTATTTTCCATCTTCTTCCATGCAATATGAAGTTATTTTTCTCCTTTCACAGTGTTTTAGATTGTTTGCCTGAACCCAGGATGTTCATGTCTTGCTCACTGTGAGATGCTCTAATTACACAGTTACCCATTATTTGACAGTTCATTAGCAGAACATGCTTCAGTGGGGGGAAGAACTTGCCTTTATGGCTACTGCTGTCAGGCTCAATGCTCCCCTCCCGAGGCCCAGCACGGAAGCTGGGGACATGAACCATCTTGCTGGACCAGGGCTCCAGCACAAACTGAAGGGCTAAGCTCCTGTTAGAGCTTCGCTGCTCCAGCGAGGATGCCAGTGGAGGGCCCAGGTTCAAAGAAAGCCGCAGGTTAGTCACGTTCACCCTTCGCTTTGCCGGCCACTGCGAGGATCAGCCCTTGGGAGACAGCAATTCTTCCAACTCAAGCTAACTGTGCTGTAGATGCACCCAGACCACAACGCTTCCCCCGCCCGACCCGCAGCACCCAGGTCACTTGCAGCTCAAGCGTTCAGGTCTCCTGGAAGATGGCAGAGACCTTGACGCCAACCTCGAGGCCACGGCACACGTCATATGATTCAATCTCAGCAGACTCCCCATCACTCAACCAAGTTGTACTTACCCGGTCATTCCTTTAAACCTTGGACACAGGTTCAAGGGAACAGAGTATATTTAAAAAGTGAGACTATCAGTTTTCTTATCCCCAAGTGAATTAGGAGCCTTAGGCACCAACACTGCCTTTCTGTACCAAGGCTCAGCTTCCTCACTGCTACAGAGCACATGAAAATTAAGGCACCATATGCAAGGAGCTGGAAAAGAGTCCAGCAGTGGAATTCAATGCAACATTAACAAACTCGCTGGCTCTTTCCAGTGTAAATATACTGGAATGTTACTGCAAAACCAGCAATTCTATTGAACTCTTACCCTCAGACCAAATTATACTGAAAACATAGGCATTTTGCCCACAGACCAAGTCTGCAAACAATAAGAGCATTAAGCTAATTTTTTCAGATTTATGACAGACCTAGTTGCCTTCTACATGCATTTTATAGGCATTTGCAATAAATTAACTAGTAAAGGCCAGCTCAGTGGCACAGAGATAGCATCACGCATAGGCAAGTAGCAGAACTGGCTATGAACTGCAGCACTGGCCACCCCTCACTGAAACAATAAAAAAGGAGTTTCAGCCCCACAACTTACCTGAAAAGTGGGGCAGCCACATGCCCCAGGCTGACAGCAGCAGTTGGCTGCTTGCTGGCTGCCTTAATTATGCCAGTATAAAGAGGAGCAGCTCCAGAGTCCTATTCAAGCACCTTGTGCTAAGGGGAGTGACCGAAAAGGCTACGGCAATAGAGAGCTGTTATGGTTTTGAGAGGACACACAGAAATCTATGGTCCCATCCCACCTATGAAGAGGGAAAAAAAAAAAACAGGTCAGCACTAGGCTGGGGCTAGATCTTCTGCTTCAGGGAGAATTACATAAATTTTATTCAGGTCAGACTAAACTATACAGAGGTTGAACTTTATGCTCTGTTTTTTCATCATCTACATGAATTGCTTCTTTTCATTAAATGAATTGCTTCTTTTGAAATGAAAAATTGGAAACTGATCAATGTTATCAGTATCGAAAGGGTGAAATTAGTGAGTTTTAACATCAAAGTATCCAACTCCATCCTGGGGTTTATCCCTCTCCTTTTCTGCTTCAAAAGAATTTGCTGAAGCAGCAAGTCACCATTTTCTGCTGCAGTGCATTCCTTTGGGCCTATTCTGCTCTAAGTGTATTCCTGACAAGGCAAAAAGGGAAGGGCCTGTTCCTTCCTTTTTATAGGATGCTTCTCCAAGTAACTCTACTAAGCCTTTCTGAAGCGTTAATGTTTATTGCAGAAACATCTGATTACAAAGTAAATGTAGCAATACTTTAGAGCACTAACCCAAAGCAGTGCTTTAGTGTTACCTATAAAGAAGATGAGGGGTGGAGGGGAAGCAATGATCACTTAACACAGGGGCTAACAAACCCAGGTCAAAGGAAAGGCTGGAGTCAAGCTGCAGCCTGAAAGGTTTTCCTTTTCATCTGTAATCTTGGCAACTGCATGCTCGTTGTGGTATTTCTGCTTCATAAGCTTAGTTATAATTTCTGCTCGTATAGGAAACACACCAGGTTCATGCTTTTCTACACCAGTCAGATAGTCTCGGGGGAAAGGAAGAGACAGGCAGGACTAGGTACAGTACAAGTCCTTTAATGTAGTAGTACTGCATTCCATAGCATACTACAACTGGACTCAGAAACTGACCTTATGACAAGCTGGTGCACATTACACAGACCTTCTATTTTTAGCTTTTCTGCTTTTCCTGGCCCCTCCAGTTCTTTCTGGGTGTTTTTTTAATTCCTTGCATGGGCCTCTGGAGCCTGTTTGGTGCAATGTTGTGAAGCAAATGACCAGACATAATGACTTTCTAAGGTCCTTGTGAGTCCTTATTAACATTCAGTTAGCATAAGTCCTGACTTTATTATTGACTACATTGAATACACAATACACTGACCTCTGCCATCTGCAACTAAATCTCTTCCTGCAGATCTATCAAAGTGATTTCATACACAGAGGATGCAGAAGAAAACAAAGCAGTAGCTACTTATCTTTTCTATCTTGAGAAACTTTAACACTGGGTGCGAACGGCTCCCTTCCCCACGGTGTTTCACCATTAGTATTCCACACTTTTGCTGCTCTTGTGAAACGCTGCAGCGTAACACCAAAACCTTCCATTTTAAGACAGAAATAAGCAGTGACACAGACCCACTGAGATTTTAAACATATGCCTTAAGCACATTCATAAATATCGTGAAGCTGTTCAAGTGTTGTAGTATCTTCAGGCACCAAGAAAAGTGCCGCAAGAAAATACATGGCTGCAACAAGCAGCATCTTTTCCACAAACAGATAAGCAAATGTTTTTACGCTGTGGGTGTTCATAACCCGTTTCCCATGCCCGAAGGCGAGCTGAGGAATACAGGAGAGCTCTGGAAGAGCAAAGCGTCGCCACCACAGCAAGCTGAGGCGCAGCCCGCTGGAGCTCCCCGAGTGAGCCCTCGACCGCCTCCTCTGCGGGGGGACGGCCCCCGGGCCTCCGGATGCTGAGGGATCCCCCAGGGCAGCGACCTTGCACCGGCATCAAAGAGCTGCTCTCCACAAGACTCGTGCACAGACTACTGCAGCCATCTGCCCTGCATTCACCAGCAACAGTATCAGTTGCGAGGTAATTCTAGCTAGAAACACCAATTAACAAATACTATTCATTTTTATGCCTATTCTCCTTCCCATCACAGCAGAGTCCTACTCCTTTTCCTGAGGCATTTATCATGGGAAGTTATACATGGAGCTTAAGAAGCACATCCCATTCTGCAAAGCCTTCCTAGAAAATTGTGGAAAAAGCAAAAAAAAAAAAAAAAAAAAAAAAAAAAAAAAAAAAAAAAAAAAAAAAAAAAAACTTTTAGAAGTCCCTATTAACTATCCTGAAGGGGGAACTTGTATTCCATTGACTCCAGTTTATGCAAATAGGATCAGAGGAATTAACATATTGGAAGGAGCTGACATTTGTCCTGATATATTGAATCGTTAGCATGACAGAATCACTTAAGCTGGATCCACTAACATCAGGTTTCCTCTCGTTATTGACCCCTGCAGAGTAGGCCTGACAAGTGGAACTGCTGCAAAGTTCATTAATAATGTGGAATAAATCAATTGGTTGGGAAATACTGAAAACGGATGACACTGAGCTCAGACTTTTTGCAAATTCAGCACATATCAGTTTCCATCAAGGACACTAGTTATAACAACGTCCTTTTCTGACCTATATTCAGGAACAGCCCTTCTCTCCCTACACCTTCCAGGCAAGCTCAAAGGGATGCTGTGAATATTGCCAGTATTGGAATAACACCCTTGACTATAACAAAGTAAAATTGTTACATCCACGGCCATGGACATTTTGCCTTGGTGACCAAAATCTTCAGTGTGAATTTTGGGAAGGGCTCCCGATCCATAGCGAGGCTTTCTCTGCATCCAGGAGTGTGAAAACAAGCTTCTCACAGACCATGGAGTCTGGCTTTCCCCCCCACAGAAATGCAACCAAAGTTACTGAAGACATCCTCTACCTTCTGACCTACCCCTGGGGATAGAGAAGCCTACATTAATGTGAAGGAATACTCCCTGAAAGGACTGACATTGAAAATCACACGCCCTTGCCTGTGTTACCACCAGAATATTAAGGGCCAAACTTCAGCAGCATGTCCTACAGTTAAACAGCGAATGCAGAGCAAGTAATAGACTTGATTAATGTTGCCTTTTGTTGTTGCTAAAGTGTCCATGAACAGATTGAGATTTTCTTTAATATATTCATGGTTCAAGTTTACTCCAGTTTGGGATAATTTTTTATCCCCTTTATGGTGATATATAACTTGCTCTGCAGACCACAAGCTGGCTGTAAATATTTGGCATATGCTAATTGAGGCAGAAGGCATGCGAAAGCCTGGCTGGGCGCTACGGCCCACGGTGGTGGGGTTGCTCTCCTTGGACTAGGTGAGCAGTGCTCCTGGAAGCCCAGAGGGAAGCCGAGTTAGATCAGGCAAGGGCCTGTGGTAAGGAGCTGTTCAGGGACAGCAGAAGGGGACCCACGGCTCCTCCTGGACAGCTGACCCCATCCTCAGAGCACAACATGAGCACGCAGAGCGCCTGTGCCCAAGCCTTCAGCACCCCAGAGAAGAGGTGAACGGAGACAGGGAGCTACAGGAGCTGGCCCAGCAAAGAGCCACAGAGATGAGGAAGGGGTTAGAGCACAGGTGCCGAGAGTCAGGGCTGTTCAGCACAAAGAAGGGCAGGCTCAGGGGCATCTTACCCCTGCCCATAAACACCTGAGGGGGGAAGAAAAGGGGATGGAAAACAGGCCCTCCTCTGCAGTGCCCAGTGACAAGACAAGAGGCCATGAGCATCAGCCAGAACAGAGGAAAATTCTTACCGAGAGACTGTGGAAACTAACCTGAGCATCCTGCAGCAGCAGTATTTGCAAACCGTCCTGCTCAAGGACACACAGGGATCTCATAGCAACACAGGAAAAAAAATGGAGCTCTGTAATCTCCACATACAGAAAAAAACTCCCCCATACACCCTTCAGATCTCTTCAGTCCCAAATCAGCCTGTTTGCCAACTCCTTCAAATGCTAAGACCACATGATAATTGATGATTGATGGATAACTATATCCTAGACAGGAAGTTGTTTTTACAGAGCTGCTACTGTTCCTCTTCACCTCTTTTCTAACTTTACACTTTCCAAGGTTTAAATTATTGATCCTGTTCTCTCCACGCTAATGCTCTCATTTACCATGCCCCAAAATTGTAATTATGCTACTGTGATGCCTGCGGTGGCAGCTTTCAGTCCATCATTCTTTACTCATGGATTTCTTTTGTCAACCCCCTCCCCAGGCAGCGGAGCTGATCGAGGACGGGTAGTGCCAACGCTTGGCGCAGAGTCAGCCTGAGGCGAACGCGGCGCACGGAGGTACAGGGAGGGCTCAGCCGAGAGCCCATCTGGGCACTGTGTGACCGAGGCCCCGACTACCTCATGTCTGTTGCGAGGAGCAAGATAGGACCGGACCAGGTTCACCACCTTGGACGCCATTTCTGGTGCCCGTTTTCGCTCTTTGACTCCCAAGCCAGCTGGGATGAGCAGCGGGGTTGCACTACGTCTGTGCCCACCCCTGATCACCAAGTTATTCCTTGTTTCAACAGGGCAGCGCTCTTGCCATGCAAAAGCCTGGACTGGATATCTGAAGTGACCTTTAGTTAAAACTAAGCATT
This sequence comes from Nothocercus julius, assembly GCA_013398735.1. NCBI lineage: Eukaryota > Metazoa > Chordata > Aves > Tinamiformes > Tinamidae > Nothocercus > Nothocercus julius. The sequence continues at coordinate 357,199 of VZSV01000304.1, forward strand.
GTAAGGGTGAGCTGTATGCTGCTTTCAACCTCCAGTTTCATTTTTTATTAAAAGTGCACTGCTACAATATTTTCCTTTTAGAGTCTTAGGGGACAGATATTTTTAATTCAGAAATACTAGGCTGTGTCAGCCACTTAATTCAAACACAGAGTCACTTGCTCCTGCTTTTTCTTTATCCTACAGGAGCCAGCACGATGCCCTCTTTGCCAGGCTCCCCGCACCCGCAATTCCCAGGGCGCAGCTGGACAGCGATGCTGCTGCTGGGATTGACCAGCACCAGACGGAGCGAGCAGGTAATTCCAGCTGTCCCCAACATCCACTGGTTGCCAGACATATTTCCTATTAGTTTCAAAGTGCTCCCCTTGACCTATAAAGCCCCTTCTAATCTTCAATCATGCTTTTCCACTGATGCGACTGTCCCGTGTATTTTTCCCTGCTGCTCTCCTGCATTTCAGCACTAGCTAACTCTTCAGACACCAAAGGAAGACACACGACGAAAGAAGCTCAATAAAATAAGGGGACAGCAGCTAATGACTAAAAAAAACTTTTGCAGCAAATCATTTAATCAAAATAATTCTGGAAAATGAAAGCAACACAAGCAGCTTAGTGTGGCAGACTTCAGGAGATGTTTTTCCTCCTGCATCTCCCCCAAAGAAGTCAAGACCTAAGCCTGCATTCTTCATAGCCATATGTAGTGGGCACTGCACTGCAGTTGCATCTCTCGTGGATTTTGGTTGAAGCATTTTCATTCACAAAGCAAAGCACCCGACACAACACGACCCTCCACCACACGCCACTGCCCCATGCTCTGAGCACCAAGATGCTGCTGCTCTGCACATACCCAAACAAGAGACACTTTTTTCTACTTCAAAGTGCTGACCTATAATTATCACACCTGCATTACTTGGACACATAACAGAGCAGGCAAATCCCACAGATCTCAAAAGCAGCTTCTGCTCTTTATCACAGCAGAAGGACATCAAAATTGAGCCTTTGCTTGTGTTTGAAGCTATGCAGTACATACCAGCTTGGTCACACCAAGGTGCACAGGGACATTCAAGGATTTTGGATACTTTCCTCCAGTCACAGTCTACAAAGCTAGCCAGCTTTGTGATACATAATCAAATAAACTTCCCACAGCATCAGTGGGAATTCAGGCTGTTACAAACCTTGGAAATTGGCCTAAACTGAGCACTTTTTCTAATGTAATGAAGACAAAACACCAGCCACAGTAGGAACAGCTGTCAGTGCCACAGTAAAACAAGACAACTCAGAGCAAACAGCACAGGTCAGGGCTGCAGCAACTCCCCACAGCCAGCAGCTGCCTGCAGCCTCGCAGCACTTTATTTCCTGCAATAATTGAGATGGCAGCCAAGCCTTCACCAGCTCCAGAATGGTACAAGGCCTCACTCTCACCCTGGACATCAACACAACTTCCTACCGGTGCCTTTTGCAAAGCACCAGATAAAGGTTCCCTGTCTAGGAACCTTTAGTCTGTCTAGTCGTTAATATTTCTTTCAATAGCTGAGTTTAGAGAAGGTATCCTCTGTGCTGCCACTGCAGGAGTGGGAATCAGTTGTGCTAAGCATTGGTATCTGGAAAGTAACTTGGCAGCAGATACAGCACTGCACGGGAAGTGGGCAGAGCAGAGCCCGTGATCTCGTGTGCGGTAGGGCCATACAGCTCCCAGCAAAGCCTTTCACGTACCACATTCCCCAAGCAGCTAAGAAGGCCAACTCCTCCATTGGCATTCCCTACATCAGGAGTCCCACAACGGACACTACTGCCGCATGGCAGCCTCATCCTGTACCTGTCCCCAGACATTTGATGGAGTACACAAATCTGAGGACAACACGGAGTGTCTAGCTTGGCTGGATCCAGGTTCCTCCCCAGCTGCCTGAACCAAAACTCAGCTATTACTTTAGATTTATGCCAAAGAGTTGAAATTGGCTCAAAGCTACAGGCACAGGAACTGCAGGCATGAACCTGAGCAACCCCCATGCAAAGCATTGCACAAAACTAAGCAGGCTGTGTATTGAAAAAACCATGAGACCATCTGAGCAAGTTACCTTTACTTTCTCCCTGCATAACCATGCCCCTGTTGTGCATAGTCTACATCTCCCTCCATCACTGCACTGAGGGGGTTAAGCACAGGACCCACGGACACCCTGTCCTCACATGCTGTATTTTCCCTTTACTCCACAGCTTTACAGGACCCTTAGCCTGCAGTTTCCAGCACTGTCTTTAAGCCTTCAAGGAAAGTTTGCTTTTCACACACAGGTGGCTCTCTGCCTATCACCACCCAACAGGCTTGATTATCAGCAAGCCTCAAAAAGACAAATTCATCCTTTGTGCTGATGCAATTGACTTGTCACCTACTTTTCCAGCTAATTAGCTCTTTGCTAGATGACAGCTCATGTCAGAGGTCATCTGATAGCTGATCCTGCCAAACTGACCGTAAATATTTCTTTCCAATCGCACACAATTGCTGTTGCAGCTCCAAGGCCTCTCAAATTAACCCTGCATATTTAACCTATCAATTCAGAAAGAAAAAGTATTAAGTCCTGATTAAAAATGATAGTTTCATACAGCTCACTCAAATCTTGCACTCAGGACCTAGCCTAAAAACTCTTGTTGTCAGAAATCTCTCTTCAGTCTCCAGTGCAGTGCTGTTTGAACCACATTTCCTCTTTACATTTGCTGCTTCCATTACAAGTAGCCCTGTACTGTGCATTACAGGTACTGCCCACATCAACACAGACATCAACACAGAGGTGGCCACACCTGAAGGATACCCACAGCACAGCACACAGAGCTCAGTCTCTGCTACATTGTATGTACAAAATAATTACACAGGTCAGTTTATTGAAGCCAATCTAAAGTCAGTAATTCCTTTTCACTACTTAACAGCTTAGAAAAAAACATACTTACCATGTTTATTTTTTAAACACTAATAGAATCCAAATAGAAACCAATGTCAAAGACAAAAATTCAGATGCACAAATTCCCAATTACCAGCCCTGGCTTAATCCTCTAAAGCCTCATTTGGACATCAGCACATAGCCCAGGCACAGGGTAGTTGGTGTTTAAGTCACAAGGCCCATCGTCATAAACAGACGTATTGAGTCAAGATCACACCCAAGATGTACGATGCTATCAGACAGCCTAGCTGAACCGTGGCTGAAGTCACTTCTGGAGCACAGGAGGTGCACTCCTGTCCTTTGCTAGGAGAGCGTACGCTTGAGACAAAATTTCAGCTTCAAGCATAACACAGCCTGTATTCTAGGAAAGTACCTGTGTAATATTTGAGGCTTCTGCCTTCAGTGGTGACTGCTTGAAATTCATTTTACTATTCTTTCGGTATTAAGAAATCAATGCCCCTTTTCATCATTTATCTATCCAAAGCTCCTCCTAATTTATTATCACTTCATTAATGTACTGCCTACTACCTTTCAAGATCATTAAAGAAGTTAAATAATATCTTAAACCTTCTTCCTCAGCATTTTGTCCCTGGAAGCTGTATTGTATATACGTGATTAAATTCACCTTACTGTGTTTCAAGTCTGATCACCCCTCACCTCTTCTCATTTTTTTTTAAGGGGACATGATTTGAATTTCCAACCTCGCGATTTTAAGCGTAACTAATCATTTCCTGTAGAGACAAGACACCCTCTATTCATCAAGTCCTACCGCTTCTCCTCTTCCCAAGCAGACAGGGGCCGTAGGAGATCCATAAGCCTCCGCCATGAGGCTCCTCCGACCTGCCTTTCCCTGGTGACTTCTGTGCCTTCTGCCTCAGCAGCCATCAGGCTGAAACAGGGTCATTCCTCCGGAGAGGGCACCCCAGTCCTCCTTCCTCCTGAGTGCCACCAATGCCCACATTCCTTCCGCCGGTCTCACATTCAAGACGTTGCTTCCAGAGTTGGGTTTGCAAACCTCCCTCTGAGCAGGGCGATTTCTCTGCGCAACCCTAAACCCAGAATGCTTCTAGCTTCCTGTTAGGAAGACTTTTATTCAGTTAGAGAGTACAGAACTTGGCCTTAAGTAATGACTTTCATGAGGGGCCCTATGCCAATTCTGCCTGCAATAAATAGCCTCTCTTATTTTAATGCTAATAAACTGCAGCAGCATAAATGGCTGTCACAGCTGATAAAGAGGAGGTTTCATCTGACTTCATTTACACACTGCCTATCTGCCTGGTTCTTCTTCCACCTTCTTCCCCATTGCTCACCACCACTGAGCTCTGCACTGCCCTGAAGTCCATTAGTCCATCCCAGGCCACCAGTAGAGTCCATTATAACATATCGGGCTGCTCCGTGACATCTCTTGGATGAGAGCTGCAGTTTAATGCCAAACGCAAGATTAAATGCTTTGCTCTAAGAATAGGGTTTGGTCAGTGTTCAGAGGAGTGTACTTTAGTGAATGAGATAGAGGAAAGCCAAAGGACACCTTCCAAAGAGCCGGCTGTGCCAGGACACCACGCCAACTTGCTGGACAATGCACATGTCCTGTTCTCATTCCCGCCTCAGAGCCAGAGCACAATCTGTCTCGAGCACTTCTCCCTGCCTGGCAGGCCAGGGAGCAGGTAACACAGCCCAGCGGGCGCGTGCTGCCAACACCAGCCACCCTCAGCTCTGACCTGCAGCCTGTTAACAAGCAACTAGTGAAGCACACGAGGTCGGGGGAAGGCCAAGAGGAACCACTCCTGAGGCTCCAAAGGACTTGCCGAAGCAGGAAGGCCTTGCACCCCTCTCCTCACTCTTCTCATGGGTCTGCAGCACCACCTGCAGAGCAAAGCCCTGCCTCTGCTCACTGCCCTAACCCAACTGACATTTCCTTCCAGCAAGGACCATCTTGTGCTATGACTTCCCAGTGGCCAGTACAAGAGGTCTTCCCTTACCCCAGTTCACCTACAGCCATTCTCATCTTTGTAATTCTTGGCACTACGTCCTGTGTACAAGAAACATGAAAGTACATGCTAGCTACTGGAACAACTGCTTCGAACATGTCCTGTCACAGCTTGGCCATAATAAACCCAAAGCACTGAGATTTACTCAGACCTGAAAAACAACAGATGATAAAAATAAACAGCAGTAGTAAATGGCTGACAAAAAAAAAAAAAAGATCCTACAAAAGTAGTTGGGGGCTTAGAGAATGTAATGTCTTTAAGAATAGTTACTATTTCATAAAAAGTGAGGTTAAGGATCATGCAGTATCAGTCAAGACCTCAAACCATGTCACCTTCCTTAGTGCTTTCCAACTATTTTTTAAAAAGAAGTATTTGCTAGACAAGAGGGCATCACTAATCGGTGTGACATTCTCTTACCACTCAAGTTTTTGTTCTTGACTATTTGTAATCTGAAAAAACTTGCAACAAGACTACTTGTTGCAAGTAGTCGTGGCAAGTACTTGTTGCAACTTGGAACAAAATCCCTTTTAGAGGTTTACAGCTGACTTGTAGAATTTGCCATCGGTGCACTTTATTTGTGATGTGATTTTAAAAGATAATGTAGCTTCATTTTCATATGCCTAGTACATTTGTCACCCATACACAGACAAAGATGTGATAAACATTCCAGGTAGCAAAGCCTACTCAAAGGGCTCTAAAGGGCTACAGCCCTTAACCACACACAGGAAGCTGGCAGGGATCCTCTCATGAAGGTCCTAGGAAGAAACTGGAAGAAATTCTTCAGTTATAGGAATGCAAGGTCCATCTGTTGTTCCAACCATTCGCGACTACTGAACGCCAGAAGAGCAGCAGGGACAGCTAGAGGCTTTGAGGAGGAGCACAGGGGCACTAGCAAACAGCACTGCCGTTACAGAAAGGTAGGTGAGCCTTAAAACCTGAAGCTGTGACAGTTTTGTCAAAGTCTGGGGCCTAATCCGCCAACTCAAGGACATCATCCTGCACCCAGCATGTAGCATGGCCAGTGGAGGCACAACCCAGGGGGCCCAAGCAGCCCGTGTCCAGAGGCACCTTGATCTTGGGAAACTCGCTCCATCCGAGTTGGAGAGATGGGTTAGGTCCTGGTGACAAGCAGAACTGCTCTACCAAGCCCTGCACACAAAGCCTTTTCCCGGGAGAAGGGCTCCAGCCTTTGCTTTCTCCCTTCCCTGACACGCTGGTGGTTTCTCACTGCAATTTCTATTGCTATAGGGCCTGTCGGCATAGAAGACTCACCAGTTGTGGACACAAACTGACTCAGTTCAGCACAGTAATGGCCCAGACTGAGGTTGTTTCCAGTCGCAAGGGAAGTTTTTTCAAGGATGCCTCACTACCCTATGAATCCCCCCAGCAACACATTGCCTGTTGGCACCACACACATCACCCGCTCTCCATTTCGGCTGCAGCAGTCACCACATCATGTACCAAGGACAACGGTTGCCACTGGCACAGTTACTGCATCCCCAAAAATCCCTCAGCTCACGGATTCCCAATCTTGAACTTGAAATTCTGGCCTGGTTTTCCCCACATCTGCTGCAGATCTGTTTTGGCACAGGCAACATCAGAGGTTATAAGGGGAGGAGAGCAGCTAACAGCAATAGATGCTTTTTACAGCTGGGTATCCAAACACCGGGGCAGTAACCAAGTGCAATTCCACTGACACGCTCCGGGCAGCGGTGCTAGAATACCAATTTCTAGAAATAGGGGGCAAAATCAGCTGCCTGTTCTTAATCTTTCCAGATACAGACTGATGGCGCAACAAGAAAAATGAAGCCAACGGTTTGTCTGCCTGGGACAATCTGGGACAATTTTGCTGTTCCTTCACAATTTCTTAACAAGGCTTTTTTTGATCCTGCCAAGGCAGCTTGCAAACCTGCAGAATGTGCCTCTGCTGCGGAGCTGCAGCGCTGCCCAGGTGCTGCTGGCAGCCTTAATTTATCTCTTTGGGCTTTTTTAAGCAGTGTAGTCCAACGAGCAGCGCTTTCTTCATGTCACAGGCCTCCTGTGCCGCCTCTGCACACAGACAAAGCAGCTTCTGGCATTTTTCATGTTTCACCCAGCAGTGGCTTGGCTGCTCTATCAAAGCGGGCCTGGCAGATGCACAGAGCAGAGCATCCAAGACCCACCACAGACGCTGCCTGCACAAATGAACTAATAGCACAGACACCGCTGGGCCACAGCAAGGAGGCCAGGGGAAAAATAAAAACCCACGGAGACAGGGCTAGGCCATGGCTATAAAGAATCTGCTTTTCTTAGCAGGTGCTTTAGGCTCCAACATCTGCTGGCCATATAAATCAAAGCAGCTTCTACAACCATTTACGCAAATGAATGACGTGAACATATAAATACACTGTAAGATTCTTCCTTGTTACTATTCTTGGCATTGAACCCACAGAGGAGGTTCAGCAATTTTTTAATCAAATAAAAAGGTAAACTTACAATGGGGAAAGAAACTAAGTCTTATTTAAGAGTTCAAGATTTTTGGAAAGAATAATAAAAAAAGAGAGCACCCTTCAGCCTTTAAACACCATTCAACTATTGCAAAGGACAGATTATACTTTCAGCTATACTATATACTGCATTCCCAGGATGATGTCCTTGTTTTATTAAAATCAAAAGCAACTTCAACAGTGTTTCGCTTCTGATTATACACAACTCGTGAAAAAAGCAAGATACCCAGAGTCCTTAGGAGGCCTCCAAGCTAGGGTTTCACACCCTTGTGTTGCCACCTTGTTTATGGTATATAAAGTAATAAATTCAAACAGCACAGAACAAAAATACAGGACATGGATGAAACCTATCCAATTCAGACGCTGACTGAATATCTTGAACAGCTTGCTAAGTCTGTGCCCCAACTGAAATGGGAAATAAAGAAAACTCCTGTTGCATCACTGTGAGAATCAGCTACTATCAAGAGCATCATAGCTGGATGTATCTGATAAGATGCAAACAAACCAGAACTCCTGAACTCTGAGATGAGAGCTCATTCCCCCCAGAGTTGGTCTCCCAATCTCTAGGCACCCTCAGGGCAATTTGATTTTAAAACCATTTTTTTTTCTCCTCACTTGCACGTTTCTTTTCTCACATCCTGCCGTCTCCAGTTTTGTTCACCCTCACAAGTACCTTAACCATGTTTGGAAGATCCCACACCCTAAGCACCATCTTAGGGACAGTTTGCACATTCTCAGCAGCCACTGGGAATAAAGAGCTTTGGGATTTTGTTCAAGGACTTAATTGTGCACAAGTCAAACATCGCAAAGGTACTGGCTGACAGACGAACAGAGTGTTGTTCATAGTCAGACATGAATACTACCTGTTTTTAAGCTTCCTCTTGCAATTTTTTCCCAGCAAATTCAGGGTCGGTTACGCAGCTTGCGTGCCCCACACAGCTTCGCTGCTGGGATGGCCTGGGGCAAAGAGCCTTCCAGCCAGCTTTGGCACCGAGCGCTGGGCTGGCTGCTTCACCCTGGCACCGCTCATCTCCTGCAGCTGACGCTGACCGAGCCAGAGCACCCGCTCCATTTCGTGCTGGCCCAGTTTCGCCGAGGCATAAGGCTCTGCAGGCAGCTCGGCCCAGGGAAGTGGCAGCGAGCCACGCACTCGGCCTCTCCATGCCATGCAAGCAGCTCCTGCAGGCTCACAGGATCCCCGCTGCCCACTGAGGCTTTCACGGCCAGCAGAGACGCCGCTTCCAAGACTGACACCCGTCCTTGGGGCTGGCCCTGCTGCTCACTCAAGCCAGAGGAGCTGAAGGAAATCTGCACAGCAGACAGACCACCCTTTGCACCATACACCTGATTCCTGCTTCCACTCAAGTCCACAACAGTATTTCAGGGCAGCGGGAACACAATTTTGATCCTATTGGCACCAGTGAGCCGTGAAAGGATTCCACTGAAAGTCAGGCAGCCCAAAGCAGTGCCAAAATGGTAGATCAGCTCCAAAATGGCTTTGGTCCTCATTGCTCTGCTCACTCACACCTAATGAGTGACCCTGCAGCCCTTTCCAGAGCCTACAGTTTCACAGCTCCCAACACTGCTGCTCAGTCCCAAGAGCACTAACTAGATGAGGAGGCCCACTCAGGTTCCAATGACATCCCCACGCAGATACCTACTGCTTCCTCAGTCCCCTCATGATATTGACTTTTAATTTTTCCAGTACACCCACATTTCCACAGATGTGAACACATAAAAGGTCAAGCATGGGAAGCGAGGAGACTGCAGAGAAAGGCTGCTCTGTTAGCACTGCCTTAAAAACTGGCACTGGAATCACGTGCATTTTCATAATGATTCTCAAGCAGCTTCTTGAATTCTATTGCCATGTTTTAAGTTTAACAGAATTACACCTCCGAGTTATGGGTTAAATTGGAAGTGTTACGTTTTCCCTTGTTGCACAGACACTGATGCGATTGAATCTGTGCAGCCACGTGGATGAGCAAAGAACTCTTTGCAAAGGCGGCAGCCATCAGGCACACTGCCCACACTTACATCTGACTATGGAATAACTGCCCGCAGCAGGCTACACAAAAGTAATGCTCTAATGGGCAGGTATCATGTTTATAAAGCTTTACTCACACCAGCCTGCGGATATCTGGATATATACACTACCTCTGACTTACAGAGCACCTGCAGCAACGTACCAGAAGGCTGCTTGCTTCTCATTACTTTAGCAAACAGGTGCTGAGTTCTTTTGCCTTCAAAACCACTAGTCACTTTAGAAAGTCTCAGTGAGACTGCAATTCAGTTTCTTGATGAATGCAAGCGAAAAAATAGAATGTGGAGGAAGCTAAAAGCTGAGCTACCTAAAAAAGTAAAGCGAGATACCAATATGCTAACAGAATTGTATCAGACTTAATTTGTTTCAAGAAAAAAAAAACACACAACTCAAGCACTTAATGCAAGTCAATGATGGTGTCCATGCTTAAAAGAACCAGTCCTTATACATCACATTGCACTGAAATATCCTTGTGCAAAAAGGTTAAAGCAAAGAAGATAATTGATATTGAATCATTATTGGCCTGGATTTAACAGACTGTTTTGCAATATATCAGAGCAAAAAGTACTGTAAAAAGACTGTAGAACAGCGTTAGTATTTAAATGGAACGTGATAGCTTTATAGAACAAGCAGGGGGTTTGAGGGAAAAGTAAATCCTTGCAGAAACTAATCAGCTCCTGGATGCACAGCAGAGTTCACCAAATGGCAATATGGTGTCATTAGGCTGGCAGAGCAGCTGAATCGTTAACAGCCATCAGCAAAGCACATGCAGAAGGACTGCTGTGGTCCCCAACTCCGGCTTCATGCCTGGGCAAGCTGGCACTGCCAGACCGGCGCCTACGCAGAGACCAAGTGCTTGAGACAGCTTCGTGTGCCTTGGCACCTCGCAGGGCGCTGCAAACACCTGTTCCACAGCCAGGGCCTCTCTGCAGCTCCTGCACAAAGCGGCACGAGGCTGAACACCTGGGCACGTGGAGGGAGGGGGAAGCACTGCCCACACTGGCCCCCTTGGCCAGTGGTCACAAGCCAAGCAGCTGGTTCTACCTGTGCTGCTTCCTGGGGGCATCAGCTGAGGCAGAGCAACGAGCAGGCTGCAGAACACAGCACGATGCTGCACTGGGTGCTGCCGCCACCACAACAGGCCTGCGGAGCCCTCCTTATAAACAGGGTGTTGTCTGCAGCTTGCTCCCATCTCAGCCTTCAGCCCCCATGTTCCTAAACAAAGCTGGGCACCATCCTCCAGCAGAGTTTATCATTACAGCCAAAGTAATATTAAGCCAAGGATTGTGTATTATATAGGCTGCTGTCCAGGAATAATAGACTTAAGGTCTTAGTCTGATGTAATAAGCCTCTCAAATATTAGTGAAAAAACATTTAACACTTAAAAAGTGCCTGTATTCTTAGAGTAAATGATGGCTAAAGAAGATACTTCCTCAAAAGAAATGAGATGAACGCTTTCATCAGGCTAAATACTGAGAGAGTGCAACACAAAGGAAACCCAAACAGGGCTGAGGGTGAGCTGATTTAAAATATCAATACATAGGTTCTGCTCCAAAGGAAAAGGGAAAACTTAACTGGGAATAAAGCTAATATATCCCATCAGTCTAAGGAAGTAAAGTCCATCCTGAACCAATGCAGATTCACAACAGCTCCAAGCCCAGTTACCCAAGAGAGCACACGCGCTAGGCAGCTTCCTTCCTGCTGTTATATAACACAAACGGACATAAGCTAAAATAAGAATATGCTTTAGTCAAATCTGAATTATCTTTTCCTGCCCCAAAACATTCCAGTTAATATTGGCAGGGAGGATGTCATTCCTGGCTGACAGGGATGGGAAGAGCCTGTAGCAGATGAGAGTGGGACCTGTTCTCACCAGTGCAGGTTCAGATGTGAAGTGCAATGTCATCTCCAGCCTGGAAGCGTTACCAAAAAATTACAATGTCTACAAGATCTACAAGCAGATGCAGACTAAGTTTCCACAGCGGTACAAGCCAAACTGCTTGAAAGCTTACCACTGCAATTAAACAGTCATTTGAAATACCGTGGTCAGTTTGACCAAGGAAAAGAGGAGAATCCCCCAGCTTCTGCCTAAGCAGATGAGGCAGCCCAGAGGCAGTGCTGATTTCATGAACAGTTTTGAGCACCTCTTCAAGTATTCCTAAATATTACTGTGTACCTTAGCATCATACTGGGCCCAGCATTTCAGAGTCAACTGGACCAGTCCTCAAAATTGTGTGGATTTCTGCAAACCAACTCCTTAAGCTTTCAAGTCTCATTTAATTCTGTTTATAAATGCACAGAAATGAAGACCTGGGCCAAAAGGATCCCAAGCAGAGTATTTTATCAAGTAAACAGGGGACTGTCTACTTTGCAAGAAAGGCACTACAGATCTTCAAGCTTCACAGGTGAGAAGGCTTTAGGGTCCCTTGAGACATTATGTTCAAGGATACACTTGGATCCTAGCCACTTATGACTAACAATTCACTTACAAGGTACCGAGGCCAATAGCCATGGCACAAGCTGAAATCACCTTTCCTTGCTACCACTTCCCTGTTTCTGCCACTGTTCGCTTGTGCGACCTTGGTGAGCTCGCTGAAAACTGTTCTCCAGCTTTCAAGCTTTCTCTCCCAGCCACCAGCCTTGTCCGTAAGGGCAAAGCTTTTCCAGGGAAGGAAGCAGCTTTGACAAAGCTACTGCAGAGCCCTAGATTTTGTCCACTGTCATTAAGCCCTAATGCAAGGTAACACTATGAGTCATAAAACCAAAGACTCACTGGCCTCTGGCCCACTCACCTCCAGTCAGAAAACCAAAACATTCAGTTTATTCTTTTTTTCTTTTAATCCTGGAATTCATCCCAAGTTCAGATTTGTTTTGAAAGACCAAGTTAAATTGGATGTTTTAGAAAAAAATCCTGAAGTCTAAAATGATACCTGAGACATCCCAAAATAAATTACATGGTTTCTATTTATGTTCCTTACAGACAAAGATAAACTCTGTAGGAGAAAAGTTAATCCATTTCTTCCTCCTTAATTCTCAGCTGGATTCAAGGGATATACAGGGCAGTGAAGCAGGGGAGATGGGCTGGGCTGCTACAAGTAGCTTCTAGACAGTTCTCACAGTCTGAAGACCCCAGAGAGACTCCACAACATTTATGAAGACCTGGGGTGCCTATTTTACCATTAGCGCCCTTGGAAAAATGATGCCCCTTTCCTCACTTTGAACCCACCTTTCTGCCTGCGCACTGGGAGCCCGTCTGCTCCTTCGCAGCCACGGCACTTTGAAGTGCCCTGGATATTCCAAAGGCGTGGAGCTCCGGGATCCTAACAGCAGCCTCCAACGCGACGCCAGCCCCACTACAAATAAACTTGCTCGGGTGAACCTGCTAGCCGCTCCGGCGCGCTAACGTCAGCCTGCCTCCCAGCAACGGCCCCAGCAGCACAAGCATCGCAAAGGAAAATAACGGCCTCAGCATGGAGCCCTGCAGAAGAAAAACAGTGAGATATTTAAACCTCTCCATTTCTTTTTAAATACTTGGGTGTTCTTGAGAGAGGGAATTTCCCCCTCCGCGGCTCCCCACCAGAAGCGTCTAACATGTTACTCACTTTATTTACAGAGCTTTGATGTGAGGCTCCAAATTTTTAGTTCAGCTTTCAGGAATGTGAGGGTCAATTCATTTTCTTTTTCTGGGGAAACGAGACCAAATATCACACTGCCATTTCTTCCAAACAAGGAAATACATGGAGGAATTCTACTCCACTTCAGCTAGTAGTTAAATTCTCCACCAGAGAATTTAGGCATCCTACACCAGAAGAGATTCATTCATTGGGCAGCTTCATAGAGAGCATGTTCAGCCACTGCAAATTAGGAATATTGCAACATGAAGCAGCTTCCTCATTGCTACAACAGGAGCTCAGATACGTCTTCCAGCGAGAGAGAAATTTTAATGGCCTATTGAGTGTTTGCACGTAACAGCCGATCTTAATCACATTAAAACTTCAGCAGTCACATCATCCAGAAGCCTTGCACTCATCCCGACAACAGTCACATAGAAATAGCAAGAGGACTGCACACACCTGAACCAGGCAGATTTTGGCTGAAAGCCACCATAAATTCTGCTAAAGCATTAAAGCACAGCTACAAATCCAGAAGCAGATGCTGCTGAACATCTCTGGTTTCAAGCATTCCCCTGAGAACAAATCCATACAGCACCACAAAGTTCTGCCTGCAGCGGCCTCACAGGCCCCACTACCTCTTCTCTGGCACCATGACATTAATACAGGTGTCCTGCACACAGTTCCTGGCCACGTTCATCTCTGCTGTCCCTGAAGCTAATAGGAACTGTCCAAGCTCATCCCCTTGGTGGCAGAGCTACTCTAAGCACGTTCCTCCACATTGCCTTCATTCACCTAGCAGACCACGGGCAAATCCATGCACGTAGCCAGCCCTTGCCATGTAAGCACATTTATAACCACATGGTACCAATTACACCTGAATTAAATCCAGGAAAGAAATACCTGATCACATAAATAACCACTGCCTTGAAGATGAGGACATTTGGGCCATCCAGTCTCCCTCGTGCACTAGAGGGGCAGCAGAAAGCAGTCAGAGCAGAGCTCCTTCCTGCACCTTGCTACAGTCAGGCCAAGCCACACAGAAGAGCAGTGAGATTCATGACCACTCTTGCGCTCCGAACAGGACACACAGAACAGGTCATTAAGAGATGCACTTAAAGTCCCTTCTGCCTTACCCAAGCAACTTAACACATCAAGACAGCCTCCCCTTTGATGCCAACAGGATGGTGGACATCAGGCACCTCAAAGAAAGGTGACACAGGGGCAAAGCAACTCTTGCTTATTATATCCAAGCATTTTTCCACCTAACTCACTACACATGAGAACAGTCAGCATCAAGCTGTGAAAGACAGACATCAAGCTGGCCCCTGCCCCAGCAGACATATGCTCTAGCAGCATTAAAATAATCACATAATACAGTTGCAGCTATGACTTGGTTTCAGTGTGTTTGGCATCCCACTGCTCAAGACTGAAGCTGTAATAACATGAGCCACTTTCAGATGTCTTTATCTATACCTCAGTCAGTATGGAAGTGAGCTCATTCACAAAGCGTTGAGGTCACTCAACATTGCCTGTAGATACATAATAAAATGGATTTAGATGTTTTGGCCTAAGAAAGAAACAAGCTACAATTCATCCCTGTGTGTGTTAATTTTACTTGGGAGTGAAGAAGAGACAATTCCTTCAGCTTAAGGATAACTATTTCTAAAGACCCAACAGCAAAAGGTATACGAAGGGCGGTATATCCCTATTTTCCTCTCCCTATGCCCAGTGATGGTTGCCACAATCAGCAATACCAGGAAATTTAATGCGTATTCACTGCAGAGTCGCATGACACGGTGCAAGACCTGGCGCTGATGGCTGCGAGAGCCACCGCTGCCGCTGCTCCTGCTTTGTGTGCAGGTCATGCTGGGCACAGAACCTGCTGCTACCTGAGGGGTAGGAGGGCAAGGAGAACCCCAAGGGTGCTCTGATGTAGTTTAAACCTAGAGGCAAACACACACGCTGTGTGGGATGAAGCCTGGGTAACCTCAAACAGGGCATTCCACAACTTCCAAGAGCTTGACTCTGAACCTTGAAATGCTGTTTCAATTCAAAGGGTTTGGGGGCTGTTTTTCTCAGCTCAGGATGATAGGTCATGCATTCACCACTGCAGTAAAGCATCCGCAGTTACCCAAGTCTTCAACCTTGCTCCAGCATTAAATCAACCACAAAAACAATTTATTGCTTCATATATTCCAACACCATGAACAATATCCATTAAATCTCCATCTCTCAGTGACCACACTGTTCTACGCTCACATTGCAGCCTGTTATTAGGCAGACAGCACTAGGGGATTACGCTCCTTCCTCCTATACCCAGAGGGGCATCACAGTATCTTGCTGCACACTGAGCCCTAAGCTGCACTCAGTATTTCACCTATGGAAAAAATAGTTTCTAAGCACTGTTCCTACACAACACTTAACCAGCAAGCCACAGGCAACACCTGCACAGGGACCAGAGGAACCACAAAACTGGGCCTCAAAAACCACAGTACAGAGGTCTAAGGAGCTGCAGGAACACCTCAGTGCTGGATCCCTCATGGACCACAACTCAAATCTTAAAGGTACCACATAAAATCAATTACAACATCACATGCCTTTTTAGCTTGTTTTTTCCCTGAGCCCATACATCTTGCTGAAATGAGAGCCTCTCAGTCCACTTCTAGCCAAATCTGCATCTAATGGATATTGCTTTTTAAGACACTAAAATCACTTTTATCTCTTTCTTTGATGGTACAGAGCAGCATCTCATTAATGTAGTGTGATTATTTTTTAGACTTTCTTCCTTTGCAACCACTGGAAATACCAGTTCAGCAATTCCAGCCTTTGGTGCTTACATCCCAGAAAGGATTTACAATAAGGAATTATTATTCCATCCTCAGTGAGATAATTCTTGGCCACTGGCTAGAAAAACCTGTCAAGCAACCCACTACCCGGGGCTTCTAAACATTAGTGCAACTAGTTTCTATTTCTGTAGAGGCCGCCAAGCAATTTACTGTATCTATTTAAGGGTCCTATACTGACGCCGACAGGGCAGAGAAACTCTAGGAAAAAGCCACCGTGCAACAGGTACTACTGGGACGTAACCTCATCAGAGAATCCTGAAGGTAAAGTGTCCATGTCCCACACACCCAAAAAAGCCATAAATTTCAGCTTAGGTGACTATCATGTTAGGCATTTCAGGCAGCTTTTTCAACCTTGGAGGTTTGGGCAACCTGCCAGTAATGAAGATGTATTAATGCTTAATGCAGCTTAATGTAATAGGTGTCATGTTCATAATTTACAGAAGCTCTTCCTAAAGCATTAAATTCATTTATACTCCTTAAAAGCTACTCAATCCTCAAGGCTAAGTTAGTTTGGTCAGTGGGAGGGGGTTCTTTTAGCATGAAATGATATATAAATTGTTAACATATCCAAACTCATCCATTAGTGTGTGTGAAAGCAATAAATGTGCCAAAGTAGCAATAACATGATCGAGGAAAGTCATTGTGGTCATTAGGGCTGAAAGGGTTTCATTTATGGCCCCAAAGAGAATGAAGGCTATAAAATAAGCCTCAGGAGTCCTAGTGACCAGAAGGTTTGCCGTATTATATTAAAATAAATATAAAACATTTTCGGTTTCATAAATGGTTACACACTGCACCAGCTCTGCTCTTCTCCATGGCTCCCACATTGGATTTAGAAAGGAACACAGGGCACAGCACGAGTTTTCAGGGCTTTTTTCTTTTATGACAGCTGAGGCTTCGCGCAATTTTGGACTAATGATTAAACTTTGGCCTTTTAGATGCCCAAGAAACTGGTCTCATCCCTGAATTCAGACAACTGTAGTCTAAGTCCTTCTGGTGTCACAAGTCGCCACCAACTAGAGCTTCATCTTTGTCCTGATGCAACTGTAGATTCTGCCAGGGAATGGAGTTAATAAACACTGAGTTGAGAGCTCTGTGGGTTTTTGCCTCCTCTTAATTTTTTTGAAACAAACCTTTTTGAAAACTGAAACACCAAATTCTGCTCCTGCCGGTCAGGACGCTGTTCACCCCGGGTCAGACCATTTGATACGTATCAGGGCCAAGAGCGCAGTCTGGCCTAGCACGCTCGAGAACTCAGCAGAGACCTGCCTGCTCCGTGGCTACCTCGTCCTGAAGCCGACCTCTGTGCCAGGCTAAATCTGAGCAAACTGCCACCCGTGTGGGTTACAGGTACGCGGCAGGGTTCAGGCGGTACCTCCAGATGCACCACAACAAGATCAGAGAGTGTGTCTAACAACCTATAATTAAGTCATGTCATGTAGCCAGATTCGACTTGGAGAAAAATGCCTACAGTAATTGCATTTAGTTCATCTTGTAGCATGGTCCCAATCATAACTGCTAATTCAATTGTGCGTTCATTCTGCCAGCTCGCTGCTATTAAGCACACATTTAATTACTTCAATAAAGGATTAATATGCAGCGCACAAAAGAGGACATCGGGCCGTGCCAAAGCACACAGCTGCCCCGCCATTTAGAGAGCAGATAAAGCAGCAGCAGCACTGGGCAGTATAATCCTGCCACAAATACATCATTATTAGATGAACATTCGGGACTTTTATTTTCATGCTTGTTATTCACCGCTCGCCCTCCATATATTTCCCCGGCCGCAGAAAGAGTCGTAAGGCGCAAGTGACAGCTCTGCCATTGTTGTCCCAGCCAGGGCCCCGCTGGTCCCCTCCCCGCTGCCCCCACGCTTGTACAGTCGCTCTTATCTCGTCCCCAGGCCGAGCTTACAGCAGCCACACGACAAGAGCTCGAGATAAGGGGCCCTGCTCCACATTATTCCTGCCCGCGCTGCAAACAACTGACAAGTGTAAAAAAGAGCGAGAACAACAAAGGCAGCAGCCCCCCCTGCGCCCCCGAGGACAGCTCATCAATTCCCCAGGATGTACACACTCATTACAGGAGGGGAAACAAAGCCCCGTGTCAATTGTGCAGTGTTATAAAGCAGTCTCTCAAATTAAAACCATGTACCTAACTGCATCTGATGGCAGGAGCTATTTAGCAGTGATATTTTTACCGAAGGGCAATGAAAAGCAATAACTGCTTTACTTAATGTATCTGTTCAATCCAGCTGCCTTGGATGGACCTTAATAGAAGCTGTCGATCAATGTCAGAGCCTTTGGAATAACTGCAGCAGACTGCAATAAACACCAAGGAGAGATAACTAAAGCTACTGATCAGCCTCTTGTTACCTTCCTGCAGCCACAGATTTGTCATTTGTTTGTACTGCCTATAATAGCTGGGGGTTGATGATTATCATGAGTCTGGGGCCATGCGAGTGCAAGGAGAGGAACGAAGGCAGTCGGAGAGGCACCAGTGGAGGAAAGTTCACCTGGGACACCAGGAATCCACACACTAATCTCTAGCGGGCACAAATTTGTGCTCCCACTTTAGTTGCTGGAGGGCTAAGAAATCATCTTGCTCTCCTTACCTGCTAGTCCAAAAATGGAAGCGGAAGTGCATGGCGCAAGCAAGTCCTGGCTCACCCACAGGAGCAGCAGCGGCGCTCCCCTGCAGAGGCGCCTCTCTGCAGGCGACCCTCGCGCACGGCCTCACGCGCTCCGGCTGGGGACGCAGAAGCAGCCGCTCCGCAGGCCCCTCGCGCGCGGGCGCTGGGGCGCCCTGCTGCCAGCCGGCCCCCCGGGCGCACGGAGGCTGCCCCAGCACTCCTGCCGCGGGGTCGTAGCGCGAGGCCCCGCGGCTCACGAGAGCGAGGCTGAGACTCAGCTGAGGGCCAGCACACCAGCACGGCGATGCAAGAGGCAGCTCCCGCTCCAGAGCTGCCCTGCTCGCCTCAGCGCCAGCGGCGTGAACGCATCCTTAAGGCAGATTTTCCATCATGCAGTTTGCTACGCAACCTTTTCAAGCCTGGTGTTGTGGCAGCATTCACACAGGAAAGCTTGGGTGTTTAATTCTGTGCTAGGGATGCCACAGGCCATTTGTTGTTTTTAGAAACGCTCTATAGGGAGTTGTTTAAAAAGCGGCTTCTTCCCTCTGCAATCTATACATTTTATGCTCAAATCTAGCAATTACTTTAAATCCTACTTTCAAGCTCATTTGGCAAGCATTTTTAAGGCAAAGGTAGCCATTCTCTTGGAGCCTTTTCTAATGCCATATGGAACAGAGAGCAGTGTATAGCTATTGCAGGTTGCACTTCCTTCCGGTAGATTACCGCAGAAGCCCCCAGGTCAGTATACAGCAGGATACTTCACTACACACGGAGCTGCTTCTGAAACGTTTTGCACCTCATGTTAAATACTTCAGCATTTCCACCCTCATTCCCCCACTCCCCAGCTTTCCTTTGCAGCTAGCATTATCTAGGACAAGCTTTATGCTTAGCTTTAAGTTTACCTTGATGCAGGTAGTTTAAGCTCCTCAGACCCAATGACTAATTTAACATTCTCAGTAGATCTGCTGGTCTCCAAGGACCAACTTTTTTTTATTATTATTATTACTGGAGCATCCGTGTCCAGCATCCCAGCATGTTAGACAAGAAAGTCCTAGTCCACAGAAGAGCATGGGCAGAATCCCGGCTGAAATATTTGCAGTATTTCTTTTCCCTGTCATGTCCAAATGCACATTATTAGAACAGAGTCTAAAGCAAACTTTTAACCAGTTATGGGCAGATTCTTAAGTTACCTTGGGTCAGCATCCCTGCTCAGGTCCAAAAATTCTCTTTGAGTATTTCTTGATACGTCCTAATTTAAATTGTAGATTGTCTTTTCATTCCATCTTTTTCATCTCACAGGCCTCAGCTAAGCATCTCATTAGACTAGATACTAAGGCCAAGCAGGTAAGGAGAAAGCCCTAGGAAAGACAGAACAGCAGCAGGTGGGTTGTGAGGCAAAGTGGGAAAAGCTATTCCCACAGCTAAATTAAGGAACAGATGAATTTAAAGCTGGGAGATGGAGCAAAATAGAGTTAGGGCCATTTGAACAACTTTACTTTTGAGTATCCTTCCCTTCCCCTTGTATTCCAGCTTTGTACTTGTTAACTTCCAAACCAAAACCAAAAGATAACAGACATTTTAAATATTTCTTTCAAATAAGAACAAAGCCTTAGCAGGAGAACAAGACACTAGCACGCAGGCTTTCCTTAGCTGCCTGCAGCTGGCTTTGTGTAACAGCAACTGCTCTCTAAAACAGGGAACAAGGTGTTTATAGCCCACCCAAAATCCTCTAGCATCAGCAAATACCCCCTTTAGCTCCAGTCATTCCACACTGGCGGGGATTTTCTAACTCATCCTCTCCTCCTGTAAGGAACATTCACAACTCCTTTCTCTCCTCAGAGTCACAACTATTACTTACCCCCCACTACAATTCAGGTAGACTCTTCTCTTTGCCTTCCTCATCACTGAAAGCCACCACAGTTAAAACCACCCCCGTAGGTGTACCCCAGCTAGTTACCAGCATGTATGAACTGGGAAATGGATTTTAGCCCTCACTGTCACATCAGGAAACACTTTGGGTTGTGACCCAAAGCTGAGCTGATCCTACTGTCTCGAGGAGTATAAGGTGTATCACATTATCCTAAAGAAATGGAGGTATTTTTCCAATTGCATCTTGCAAAAGACTTGTAAGTGTTCAAGTCTCATCACTTCTATTCAGGTTCTACATCACATGCTGACCCAGGCATTGCAAAAAGTGGTTTTGATTTCACATTTTTTTCCACAAAGATTCGTAGTCCAGTGTTTCCCATGTCCCAAGAAGCCTTCCTGCATCCCTCAGTCCTACAGAACCACAAATGGGAGAACATTTCTCTTCAGCCTGCCAAACATTACACAGCTCAAGCGATGTACAATGCCTCTTAACACCTTCCATTCTACACAAACAGCCTGAAGACACTGATTAAGTAGTGGAAGAAACATTTCTGCCCCACCTGCAGAGCAGAATATGTGGGCTCTTTGAGGAACAGGGTTTCTTTGTATCCTACACAGATGCTAGTTCCATGCAATCCTGCATGGGTTTTCCTGCCTTCTAGCAGCTCAACTGCGGAGAAGCCACAACTGCTTCCATTTATCCGCATACTGCATTAACCAAAAAGTGCTCATAGTGCTCATACTTTTCAATAAAAGATCCTCCTGAAAAGGAAATCCATCCAGCATTCTAATGAAAGTCTGAGGTGCAGCTATTTTGTCCTATTCTAGTTTTATTCTGGAATCACACCCAAAAAAGGAAGAGTTTATCACTAGAAATTATACACTACTCATTACAGCTCCTAGTTCTCTAAACCAGGACTGGAAACTATACCACAAAACTTTGGAAAGCAACTATATACACACACACGCTGTGAAAAACAAAGCCAAAGACCCTGACACTGACTTGTAAGGCTGGAAATCTTAACTCTTCTCTACTCAAAGTCAGTTAGGAAACAATGTTCACATATACATGCAACAATTTTAGCATCCATACCTTGAGCTAGTAAATTTAATAAGATTTTGAAGGGTGAGCCAGCATTTCAAAATGAGCTCAGGACTCGTCTCCAAGTCCTGTGCAGCTTAGAACTTCGCATCCCACCACTGGAATCGGTGCTCCAGGACTGCACCTGTAGAGCCAACGTCACAGTCAGGGTCTGAACACCAGGCGCATTCCCGCAACTTTACAGCAAGCAGGATCTTAACTACATCAATCCAACAATACAACATACAACAAACTACATCAATACAACAACAATCTCACTTTTGCCCATCTGCTGATCTGTATACAGCTTATTTAAGCCAGTATGCTTAAATAAGCCTGCTTTTGCTCACTCTATGCATAAGTAGGAATTGATCATTTCCTTCTCATGGTTTTGTTTTTTACCTCGTAAAACTTCCATACACTTGAGACCATTTTGAATAAGGGTCCCTGCTCTTAGACTTAACTGTGCATGTATTAAAGAAAAGCCAACAAATCAAAAATATTAGACAAAAAAATGATAATATAAATTTAGCAGTTCCTCTGGAGATGTAAGTAGAGTACTCCCAAGGGGTGAACTAAGAATAGCAGAGCTTGGCTAGGGCTGTCTTTAATGGACAAAATGGAATTGACCGCACAGTGTCTGTAGTTAATGGCAAATTTACAGCAATTTGACCATAATACAGACAAAAAAATGCTATGATCGGCTACTGACAACTCAGTGACAGACTGACCACGGGATTTCACTAACCCAAGGACATGCATTGAGAGAGTCCCTGGACTGCAGGATAGCAAGAACACAGGGTGGAAATGGATCCCTCTTCAGGGGAAAGAGGAATATCCAAAGCTGCCAGTGTACGAAGGTTTGTGTATTTTGTTAAAAGTCTAATCTACATAACAAAACACAAAAGCCAGAAACTCGGCTGCATTTTGCTATTCAGTTTTCAGAAACTTTTTTTGCTTTACCATATAGAGGTGTAAAAACCCATCAAAAAGTTTCTGCTCTTAGTTGAGGAGGACTGTGTGAGCATACATAATTAAAATCAGCTGCAAATAGCAACAGCACATTTCAAGTTGCCTGGTGAGGCTGAGGGAATTCTCAATCTAAAGTAACCCATTAGCCAAAGTGTAATAGGTGAAACCTGTGGTATTTAAGCAGCTCAAGAAGCCAGGGGTTACCGGTTGCACCTAAAAGCATTTTACAACATGGCCTCCAAGGCTCAGTATGCTATCATACCCTCATAAGCCTTTCAGCTAAATTTATCCAGTTAGACCCTTGCTCTTGCATCAGTTTCAAGGGTTCGAAATACTCCACAGTGATGCTCCCTGAACTCCTTCCTTCAACCGATGACACTACTGCTGCATTTGACCTCTGTGGCCAGTGAAACCTCCAAGGGGGAAGCAGGAGAGTAAGACACACAAGCAATAAGGCAGTTCAAAGGGGATCTGCAGGCTGCCAGCCACAAGGAATACACCTCCACATGGGCAGCCTGGCTTTGGTTGGCTAGCAAAGGCTGCTGCTTGTAACACTGAGCCCAGGAAAAACAAAATGCAGCAGTTAAACTTTTCAGGAATTACATGAAATGATGTGTAGTTCTCAGCAATTCAGAGCCATCCAGTCTTTCCCAAGATCTCAAGTTACTTCACTAGCCATGGATAACACTAGAAAAAAGCCATGAAACATTCTTCCATCCCACAACTTTTGCTCTTCCTCATATACAGTAAAATTTTTAAATTGCCTTTTTTAATTTCATCTTATGCCTAGAAGCTAGTATTTGCATCCCCTGAGAGAAAAAAATCAATGTCCTCCTAGGGTGCAAACTCAGCACCCTAGTTCCATTTATGAACCAAGTGGCTTACAGAGCATGAAGATCTGACCATAGAAGCTTCCCTTTATGTTGAAAAAGACCCCTCCTCTTTTACAGGGGAGTTAGGCACTTACAGCACTGAGCACCTCTCATCACCAGTTTTGATTAGTTTTCACGTGCACGGCCCGTATCTCCAGGCCCTACTACACAGAACACAAGCGCCGTTATCTCTTTAGATGACATCACTAGAATAAAAGCCACCAGAAAGCAACTTGGTACCCACAGCCCCTCCTAAGTCTTTACCTACTAGATCACCTTGGAAAGTCACTTAAGGCACCCAGGGAAGAAGCCTTCTAGTTTTAATCTCTAATACCCCCTTCCAGCCACTTCAACAGCAAGCAATGTAGGTAGTGTCCAAGATTTAATGCTTTTTCACATTAGTGATGTCAGTGCAAAATGGCCATCTTCTCTGAATAATTTATCTCCCCACTGCATAATTTTCTTATCTTTTTTTTTCCCTTCTGGCTTTTTACTGTAGATGGGAAGGCAAGTGGCTGTTAGTCCTCGAAAATCCTATGGAGCATCCTTCCCATCAATCAATTAAAAAACACTTACCTTACACTCAACATGATTTATTTCTTGTTAATACAATTGTCTCACTATATCCTTCTATTATTATACCCTTAATTCCATTAGCCATTCACTTAATGCTCTCTTTAAAGCTGACCCCAGTCTGGGAAGAAGAGAAAAGAAAGTTCGTCTAATAGTGGCAATACCAATAAAATTCTGCAGCTCTTCTCTTAAAATCCTGTAGGTCACCAAAAAGACAGGTCCAGAACATATCCTACTTGCTCTACAGGAGAATATTTATTTTTCATTCTTTTTTCACTAAATGGCTTGTTGGCTCTGAGCTATTTGTATTTTCATATTTCACCACTGTTCTGACAGAGCAGCTTTGGCAGGGAAGGAAACCCCTTGCCGGCTCCTCCTCTGGCCAAGGCAGCGCCGCTCCGCAGCAAGGTGAGGCTGGCCGAGCACTGCGGCACGGCGCTCGTGGCAGGCTGCCTGCTCAGACGCTTCAGCGAGCCAAAATACCCATTAAAGTCTTCATGAGGGCTGCCTGAGAAAGGAACCTCAGCCTATTCCTCAGGTAAAGCTACAACCTGTCATCCTACCGTAACCAGGGCACAACCAGTTAAAAGGGAATTCATTTACAGCTGAGAGGACACTTTTATACAGGGCCTAACTACAAAATTCTTGCTTACATGAGACTAAGCTCACCAGAACACACTGCGACCAACAGCTTCCCCAGTTAAAGTTCAAACCTTAAGAGATCCACAACCATCAGACCCATTGTAGGACTGAGATACCTATATATTACTTCAAGAGAAACCCCCTTGGATATGAGGCTGCTAGTTGCCCTTCCTGACAACCTCCCAAAGCAGCAGCAGGAAGGGGCGCACAAGACACATCGTGCGGTGCTGCCGGAGGCGCCTTCAGCTACACGCGCTGGGCAAGTCAGGCAGCAGCAGAGGCAGCACAAAATAAATAGCATTCCAATTTGTTATCAGTTTACTTTCAAACTTTACAAATGACCCTAGTGTTGATAACTACCAAATTTCTACCCAAATAAAATCCTGACACTTCATAAATATCAGGTAGAGCTAGATCTCCACATGTCCAATTCTCCCCAGTATTTATAAATATATACCTTTAACACTGTATCTTCTGTTAGGAAATGTCATTCTGGTCATACCCAGATGTTTGATTTTAAGCAGGAATTTTTCCCACATTGACTAACTCAAACAAACACCCCTCTTACTGTAGGCCCCACACAAACAATGTTCTACCCCACGCACTCCCATTAGAACTACAAGCTACAGAAAGAGGAGATGAGAAATCAATCCCACTGGTGATGTGATCCCTCACCTGCCTCCATCACAGAAGAGCTACACAGGCCAGCCCAGCTACACTGTAAGGGAAGGCACCAGCCATCTCAGTAAGAAGGTGAGGAGATGAATATCTAACACACCAGAGAAGTCCTTTCCCTGGTTCTGCTATTTCTAAGAGCACGCAGAGCAGCTATTCCATGTCTTAGATGTCTGTAACACAGCCACGTGTTACACTTTTCAGCTCTGGCAACATCCACTCCAGCGCAAGGCCCCATGATGCGCTTCAGTTGGAGACCTAGCTTATATTAGAGTTACTTCTGCTTTTATTTTAGTTAGGTCAAGAAGAAAGTAAGTTTAAACCCACACATCTGCATTTGCCCCAGGGACATCTGTTAGAGAGGCTCATGATGGTTACCTCATGTGAAGGCCATCCCCTCCTTGACACCGTTCCTCAGTGACAAAGCTTCACTGATTTCTCTACAGAAATTATCAAAGATCATGGCTCACGGGCTAAGAAACATGGAAACTGGACTGATCTTTGTACAGTCTGCCTATGGTGCTTTATTGTTTAGACTGGACTATTTGCACAGCGGGAGAAAAACTTAGATGTGCAGTATAAAGAGGAAAAAAGTGTAGAAAAATGCAGTAGTTTCTTTGCACACAATGTGAGGCTTTCCTGTGCTATCACAGGGAAATGAAAAGGCATTTCTTCTAGCCCTGATCAGTCATAACATTTAAACCACGGAGCTAGCCATGAAATCCCATGCATCATTTACATCTTTGATGCCGAACTGACTTCATAGTAAAAACGTCTTGGCAGGAGTACAACACCTGCTGTCAGAAGGAAACACTGATGAGTTTTCTTTAAAGAGTTTTTCTTACTCACTTTCCTTAAGCTGGGCTATGATACACCCCAGGTTAAAGCCCTAAGAGTGGTTTTAACCATGGTTAGAGAACTGCTACTCAGAAACCTTCCCAAGATCCTTATGCATTTCATTTACATCTCCCTTTCAGCTATTATTCATTAGAGCGACATGCACATAAATACACTTTCCTCCTTGATGACCATCCCTACTTCTCCTGGCTAATACATCTAGTAAGGCCACAGTTTAATGCTTTAGAGGCCACAATGGCCTCTATGGGGATTAAATCTTACATCAGAAATACTGGCTTGCAGCTTCAGTGAATGAATCAAGAGGAAAAATCATGCTGAATATAATATCATCGGGAGAGCTCCCACTCACACACAAAGGCAGGGACAACCCATTTCATATGAAAGGGGTAAGGACCTCACTCCAGGTACAATCACAGATAAGCTCCTCATCTGTGCGGCTCTAAGGCTAAATCAACTCTGTTAAAGAGGTGAAGAACCTCAACATGAACACTGACCCAAAACATTACACATAATAAGTTAAACGCAATAAAGCAACTCATCCATAGCATCTTTTAGGTAGCCTTCCTGAGAGGTGGAGCTTCCTCTGAGATGAAGGACTACGCTAGCAAAGGAGGCCTTATTCACTGACCACATTGCACCCTATTACAAGAGACTGCACCGTGCAGAGGCTGCAATGCTTATTTTAATGAAATAACCATTGTGGAAAGCACTTGAGATCAATATACGCATTGAAAAAGCAGCCTGTTTTATTTATCAATTCAGTTTCAAAGGAGGAGAAAACAAGTTGAGACAGCGCTCTAAGGAACCTGAAGGCAACTGTGTAACTGACTGCCTGGCCCAGCAAGCGCTGGGCTGGACGCACAGAGCTGAACCTCTAGACAGCACACACTAAAAACGAGGAAACATAGCAGATGTTGTTACAGAAGTATGATGATCCATTAATTTACAGAGACATTAGCTAAAGCTATGCACACACAACTTTTCTAGAAGACTTAATGCTCCAAGTAACAGATATTTTAAATACATATGGAAATCTTATTCTGTAAGCCTAGATAAAATGTAAAAGCTCTTTGAGGTCCTCATTGCCACAAGGCACCACAGGAGGGTGAGCGCCCTTGGTGCCCTGGCCCGAAGGACAGGCAGGTCGGCAGCACAGCGGGCAGTACCTGGGAGAGCCGCAGCCACCGCACCGGGGCAGGAGCCACGGGAGGGACAGAGACCCGCACACAGCACTGCAGGGCCCTTCCTGCCCCAACGAGGGCCGCAGAGCAGGTTCTGGGGATCTGTACCCAAAGCCAGGACCCTGAGCCAAGCCTGCAGCAGCCACCCAGCCACCCATCCCAGCTGCCCTCTGAGTCCCTGCTAGCTGATCCCAGGGAATTTAAACTAGGCATTTGAAACACATCAGACAGATCACAGATTCTGAAGACTCTTTTTCTCTCCGTTAACTCTAAAAGGCATTTGGGCAGTCAACTGATGTACGTGTATCGTGTGGACATCAAAACCTTATGAGGGGGAATCCTACCTCAAAGACCTATGCACGACAGAGGATCCTCGTCTGGGCTCTGGAATAAATAAGACAAAGCTACAACCTGAACTGTAGACAAAAATTCCTTTGTATCTTATGTGTTTCTGTATCCTTTCAAAGCGTTTTCTTTTTTTCTTAAAAAAAGAGTACTTTGACAAAGCCAGTACCTAAGTAAAGCTATGTGATGGTTTCTGACTAAACAACACACTTCCATTTGCTGCCCAACAGCCTGTTTCTGCACACCTACCGGACTGCTGAGCCACTCCTCTCCACGGGGGCTGTTAGCAAGAAGGGACTCCAAAACGTGTATTCTTGTCAGTTAGAGGCTACTCAAACAGCCTGTGCTGTTCATTCATGCTGCAAAGCTCCTTATTTTGGACTGAACAAAACTGGGGGTGCTTAAGAGCCAGAAATAGCCATAAATTGTGACCGTCTAAATGGGAGGATCATTTCATAAAATACTTTTTATGTGAACCCTTTTTCCCAATCTGGTTAGGTAAGTTGTTGCAGCCATTGTATATTTTCAGCAGTTGTACCTCTAACTTAGAAATAATGGTGCTGTATTGACCACAAGATAACCCTTCTTCATTATGAGTAACACCAGAGAATATATCTTTCACACATTTTTGCTTTATTCAACAGTTTTGGTGAGCCTGACCTTATTCTATTAATGCTAAGCAGAATTAATTAAAGCCACAGGATTTTTTTTTCCTACTGCAACACATTTTGCTTAAAAAATAATGTATCACTCCCTGATTAATTTTTCATGACTTAAATTATTACCTTTTTCCAGGGTTGTCATTGTTCCGTATTTTTTTTATGAGCCACTATTTTTTTAAAGAATAAATTTGAACCTGCTTTACTAATGTGAACAGCTGTTCTGCTTATGCAGTCACGAGGCAGGAATCCCAGCAGTGCAGAGCAGCAAGGCTGGCACGGCGACCCGGGAGGCCCCGGCCGCATGGCATGACAAACCTGCAGTCAGAGGAAGGGGCGTCTGCAGCCTTCTGGGACAAGAAGACAGCATTGAGGTGACAGTGTTGGCTGTCCTATTAAGTCTTCTAGACTTGCCAGAGAAGTTCATCAGAAAGGAGATGTTTTAAAGCCAGCAGAAGCAAGCAAGCCATTTATAAACAAGTATTTGAAGTCCCTCACCTGTTTCAAGCCACGGCTTTGAGCTCCTTCGCGGCCCGGATTTTCCTGCTATCAAATACAAGATCTCTTTTTGTTGTTGTTGCCTTTCTGGCTAACTGGGGATAGCTCTGCTCTAACTGCTACAGCTGTCAGCTACACTTATCCCACCGCTCTCATGGCAAGAGCTGCCCAATGGCTTTTAGTTTCACCTAGAGCCCAACTGGTTTCACCTAGAACCTAACTCTGTGTCTGCTAGTAAAACCCACACTGATTTCTGCAGAGTCTATCAATCACCTACCGGATGGAAAGACCTTCAGAAACTGGAAATATCCCACGTGTTTCACCAAGGCATTTCACAGGGGGAAGCTCAGTGTTCACTACATTATACTGTCCTACAAGCGAGCGCCAACTTCATTTCTGCACCGCTGCCCCATGCCGTTGCCTTTCCTTGATGATACATGCAAAGCAGCAGGTTCATCAGCGCAACACTGGAAAAAACATACACAAACTACCCACCATTTCCTGATTTCCTGGCAGGCTTGGAAACTTTGCATAGTTCTCCACCACATCTTGTCTAGATTATTTGTTGCATGTCTGACACTTCTGAAATCAAAATGCAGGGAGAGAAGAGGAGGGTGGCGTGCTTTTACAAGCCGACAGGGCCGGAGTCAGAAGTGAAGCAGTTAAAGCAGCAGCATGTTTACTAAGCCATTTGAAGTTGATAGCCCACACGGCCTGGCTTTTTTCTCTATCTTCGTAAACCTCAGTGAATTGATGGAATGACCTGGACTTGATCTTCAGGGCAATATGTCTGATGGCACTGCTGGATTGATAAATTGATTCAAAACTATTACCATGGTGAGAAAGCAATAAGGTCATAAAAATTGCATCAGCTGGCTAAGTAAATCCTGGCATTTCATGACAAGTAATGCAGAAGAATCGCAAGAGGATCTGGGCATGAGGCTGAATGAGTGAGCGAGAAATGACTTTGAAGAGCTCATCATCTCCGATCTATTCTTCCTGCCAGCGATTCATGCCTTCGCATAGTGCCACTTCATTATGGGGAAATAACTGTACACTTCTAGCATATTCCTGGCCGTCCCTGGCGGCCCCTGGAGGACCCTTAGCTGGTTAATACCTCATCATGGGCTTCATTGAACACTTTAATCTGCACTTGTGTGATCAATAGAATCCTGGTGTAAATTAAAAGGACAATTTCATGTAATCAAGCCTGTTAATGCTCATTTTGAAAACCATTATTTGTGGAAGGCATTTAGAAGAAAATTACAAAGCGACAGGCTGATGCACTGAGAGCTGATTGGGAAGGAGGCCTTTTTGGGGCTGTGTGGACAGCGGGGGCAGCCAGCAAATGCACTGGCGTGCTGGGGGGAAGGGGTAGGAGGAGGCCGAGGAGCCTAAGAGCAGCAGTCCAGCAGGAATACGCGGCCGCCTGCTTGCCTTCATGCCGGGAAGAAAATGAAATTTTCCACTGTTCTATTTCTGTGGCAAATTCAATTACTGTGGGGACTTGTTCAAAGCGGTGTAACTTCCAAGAGGCAGAAATTGAAAACCTGGCAGCTAATGAAACGGCAAATCACTAGTAAGTTCAGACAGGGGCTGTCAGTCAGATCAAACACCTAGAGAAAAATAGCCGTTTCCTTCTCCTTTTCCACAGGCAGCTTTTCTTTCCCCATGCACACACCTTTATAAAGCAAAACAAAACTTTGTAGGACGCCTCAGTCATTGATTTCCCAAAGGTAAAATAATAATGTTGTTTATTCCAAGGGATGTGCAATCCTGCTCCAGGCAGGGAGGCAAATTCTGCTCTCACTGGGCACCAAGAGCCCTGATTAAAGTTTTATGCAGATAAACGGGGATAACACTTGCCCAAAGCATTATGCTGTAGGGTTGCGTATGACCAGTCCGCACTCATGTTCTAGTGCTGGACCTCCCAGGAGACCTGACTTTCAGAAAACCACCATTTTAAACTGCTAGAAAACAGTGAGATGGAGAAAGCACAGGCTACGTTTCACCTGCTCCAGAAGAGGCTGCACGGCACGAGCTGAGCAGTGCTGCTCACAAGAGCCGTGCCACTCTTGTCGAGTGTCTACCGAATAAACCGACGTGCCACCTCCCCATCTCCATTTCCACCAGCGATCAAGTCGTAGTTACAAGCTCTGTGCAGGGACCCAGCAGAGGCCCTGGTCGGATGCTTAAACGCTTCCCACCCGTGCTGCTGTACACAGGATCGAGCCTCTCAGGAAGGTCCTTGCTCTTCTGTAAAACCCTGGTCACGTTCCCTTTCCTCTCCATTCCGGAATAGAGTAGAAGCCCATGGGTTTGGTTTGGTTTTTCAGCAATTGT
The DNA here is from genome assembly GCA_013398735.1 of Nothocercus julius. Taxonomy (NCBI): domain Eukaryota; kingdom Metazoa; phylum Chordata; class Aves; order Tinamiformes; family Tinamidae; genus Nothocercus; species Nothocercus julius. Next base: position 388,295 of record VZSV01000304.1, read on the forward strand.
AACAGCAGATGTGACCATTATGGATACCCTAGCCCAAAACTAATTTCCGAAACTCAACGGGTTCCCAAGCAACAGAAAGGAGAAGCTCCCCATCCCCGCGCAGCCCTTCCACAAGTCTCTGCCTATCGCACCCCGACGCCTTCCTCAACAAGGTGTGCGCTTCATCCCTGGTCAGCCCTACACACAGCCATCGTCAGCGCCATCAAAGGGCCACAGGCTGTCTAACGGCAGGCTAAGCAGGGAACTTTGAAGAACCCAGATCTAAAATTCTCTTTTTCCTTCTGTGACAGGACTTGGTGGAATTACACAAGTCGAAGTGAGAGGAAAAGCTCATCAGAGAAAGCTACACAAGCTTTGCCAAAAGGCAGTGGGATTGCTGGTGGCAGGCATGACGGTCAGCTTTCCAAACACAAGCAGATGCGACGTTCTCACTGCATGTTAATAACACAAAAATTACTCAACTGAATAGCATTTTCATTGTAACCACTTCCCCCTGGTAAATTCTAGAAGAAGGAAAGGCTTTATGGACCAAGGGAAAAAAAAAAAAAAAAAGATTAAACAGCCCCATCTACCTACTGAGTAGAACTTGTAGAACTTTTCCCGGGACTAATGATGGCAGGACTGCAACCTGATGTCTGCCAAAATACAAAATATTCTGCAGAGTTATTAAAGACCATTATCCCTGATTTACAAATGCAAAAATCACACATGCATTCAAAATAAGGAGATATATTCTGGATCAAAAAAAAAGACACACTTGGATATCCTAGCTTTACTTTCCGTACATAGTTTAAAAATATTTCTGTGTTTTTTTTAGGTGTAACTAATACACAAGTTACTTGGGGCCTGCTTCCTCCTTATAGTAAAATTTGCACTCTTAGTGTTTCTTGTAGAAACATTTTGTCTGTTTCTATCTAGTTTGGGGCTTGGCTGTTAATATACTTGGTTTCCTAAAGAAACAAAACATTTGCCATCATGCGGTCTTTATGTCCCTCCCTGGCAAGTTTTCAAGCCAAGAACAAATTCTGACCAGCTCCGATGGACAGACCGAGGCCTCAGCGACACAGAATTCCCACAGCCTGACAAAGACGGGTGGCCGGAAAGAGCGAAAGGGAAGGCTCAAGCATCTGATGGCTCAAGCCCCGGGAGAGATCAAAGCTGCAACGCGAAGGCGCCGTCAGGAGCGCAGACACTCTTGGACTCCTTTCAGACTCCACACAGAAGCACATTCTTGAGACCGAGACCCACACCGAGCCAGACTTTATCAGCCCCTCTGTTAAAAGCACTGCTTGTTCCACCTCTGCAGTCAGGGAAGTCGTAACCCTAAATGACTTGTACACCAAAAGCACAGAAAGCAGGCGGGGAGGTAGAGGAACGAGCTCGTTTTCATTACATGGCACTTCTATCTTGGGGAGGATGTCAAGGAGCTGTAAAAATGAAAATTAGAATAATTCAGAAGAAGAATTCACTGTGTTTGTTCTGCTCAACAGAAGCAAAACCTACCGCTTCACTTTGATGACGGGCTGCCAAAAGGCTGATAGGCAGCGTTACCATCAGGCTCATAACTGCTTTTGTCCTGTGTAGTTTAGTACAGGATCATTTTAAATATGCACTGCATTACACAAAGTATACTGTGCAGAATTTAGTATTTTTTTCTCCAGTGAGGGGCTCAGTTCTGGAATCGGCTCCACCTGGAGCTCCGGGTCTCAAGCAGAGCTCTGCTGAAATCAGCAGGGCCAGCAGAGCTGAAAACCTGGGACTGAAGCTGTGAGAAAGAAAAATGGAGACTGCTCCCAAGCATGTGATTAAGTCTAAGCATTTACTGGATAATAAATTATTTGTTAAAACTCTGAAGATGAAGTGGAGCTTTACCACGATTTTACTGTTAATTCAATCATTCCAGAGTTCTTCATGTTAAGTTAATTAATTGTTGTTGGCATAATTATAAGACATCTTCCACTTTATAATGGGTATAAAGTTCTGAAATATAAATTGAAGACACCTCACATTTTTAATAGTTGTTCCTTAACCTTTAAGGCATTTAGTTTTGTGTGGTCAATGAAGTTAATGTGAGCCCTTTCCTTTTAGTATAGAACATTATTTGAGATATTATTTATCAGGCAAGTGAATAGTAGTGTTTGTGGTCTTTACTTTTCCTATCTGTCCCTCTGTGATGCTTTTGTGCAGCATACACAGCTATGTAGTAGGTCATTCCATTCTAACACTGACCAGGTATAACATGTACTTGGTCTCTTTATCCCATTCTGCCCTTATTTGGTTTAACTGACAAACCTTTCCTAGGAGCTGCAATTGCCATACAGTGGTCTGAGATGCAAAGCTCCAGTTCCATACTTATGTCTGAAGAGTCTACTGCACAGTGATGGAGACAACGTAAACCTATAGCTTGCAATGACCATACTGGGTACAACGGCCTTCTTCTTGCTCCCCTTCCACAAAGGAGGATGTTCCTCTCCATAACCAAAAGGGAGAACTGTCAAATCCCCCTCAATCAGCTTCACTAAGAGGCATCCCACAATTACTTGGGGATCCAGCTGTGCTTTCGACAGTCTTGGCACTGTGGCTTAGTGCGAGGAAATACTGACTTCATCGGGGAAAGCAGAAAAATGAGAGCGACCTGTGATTGTGGGGTCCCATGTTCCCATGTTTCTCCAGTCCTCCTCATTCACCACAGTATCAGATAAATCTCATTCCAAGGTGTTTCTTGCAGCTCTCAGGAGTGCACTCCCTCCCTTGAGTCTTTGGGATCCGTTACAGGGAGAAGCTCTCTGTGATGTGGATTCCTGAGAGTTAAATTCACAGCTCAACCTCCCAAGGTTTCCTGTAATCTATAAACTTGCCGCTTAATTGAAAAGTAATGAAGATATCCATGTTTAGCATTTCCCCCAAGACTTTTTACTGCTACAGTCAACCCTTTGCCGGGCATGTAAAGAATGCTTAAAAGTGCTCAGCTCCCTTGGGTGCTGCAGGTGGGTTTGTTTACTGCCTGTCCAGCAAATAACTCTATCAGCCAGAGGCGGCGGCAGAAGCCGAAGACCAGCTTGACAATAAAAAAAATTATTTACCCATTCTCCTTTCAGACCAGCAGGGAGGAATTCAAGTCTCAGCTCAATACACGATCTGAAAAACCCCATTTTATACAAACATGTAAGAGAGAGCAATGAGCACAAGTTCCAGACTAGTTTTTGACAGAGTTTAGTTTCTCAGCAACCAAATCAGCATGAGATGACAGCATTTTGGAACAGATGACTCCAACACCAGCCTGGCTAAGTTTGAAGGGCAGCCTGGTACAAAAACACAGAGGAGCCTACCTAGATTTGTCACCCATCTCTGTGGTTCAGCTTTCTTTCCTAGCTTCATGTACGGTGAGGAGCCCTTGGATGTGCTTTGCCCACAGCCAAAGACCATTCCTTTTACCTGTGTTCACATCATCTGTCAGGAAAACAATTTCAATAAACAGAGCCCCTCCTGCCTTTGAGTAATTATTTTTATGGCAAGTCCAGATATTGTACACTAATAGAAAAGTGCTGTGCTATTGTTTCTTTGAAGATTTTCATAACTCTCCATCAGGGAACACCTTTTTACTGAAGAGAGAGAGAAAAAAACAAGAGAAGACAGACCAGAAAAGAGGTTCTTTTTTTTCTTCCTAGCCAGTGAATTTTATCAAGATTACAATTAGTAATGATAATAATAGGAGACCTGAGGTATTTCCTTTTCATCGGTGTTCACGCCATCTCCGTTTGTCAGTGAGAACAAAGCCACAAGACACCAGTGTACTGATGAGGCTATGGGAAGCTCTGCTCTTTCTCTCAAGTTGGCTGATTTTGCTTTTCCAACTATGGAAAGAGACACACTGTGACCTCTGCATGCTTAAGCATCACTAGAAGTGGTTAAAAAGTACCATTAAACCAATTTTACCTTTGCAGAGAGGACAATCACATGGATGAAACCAACACGCATCACAGGATACATGCCTGAGGAGGATAATGTGGATGGGGGACTTAACAGTCCTGAAATATGTTCAAAGGTTGGTGCAGACAGGAACAACCTGTTCTCCACATCCACAGTGGATAAGACAAGGAAAGGCTACTGCCTGCAGCCAAAGAAAACAGAGTCAGACATTAACGAAAAGAAAAAAAAAATGCTCTGGGGTGTTTCCAGCTAATGGAAAGGATAATGAACCCTGTAATATATTGCCTGGCCAAGCTGTGAAGCCTCCGGGAAAGGAAATCTTTAACTTTAATCAGACACCATCCACCAGGAATGATAAAGGCATGGCCAAGCTTGTTCGGGACAGAGCGATGGGCAGGAGCACTTCTGAAGGGCCAGTGCTACCCTAAGCTTGCACAGTTTGCACGGTCTTCACTCCCCTCAGGAACGTAGCTGGGGTAACAAGCTTGGCCGTTCAGGCACTGTCTGAGCTTCACTGCGCTTTTATTTGGGAAATCAGCTTTCTGTTCACACATGCAGGGTTGTTAGCTCTCGAAAGTGTCAGCAGGGCAAAGGTAAGATTAGGTTTGACCCAGAGCAATTTACGGTTTTCTCACATGACTCTGCTACAGCCATTTGCTCAGGTGTACACACGTATTTTAGGGGCTGTAAATAGCTCAGGGAAAGGACTGTCTAACTTTCTATAGCCTACTGTTTGTACAGCACCTAGACCAAGGCTGCTGTAATCTTTTTGCACGATTAGCTGCAATAGAAAAGTTAAATACCAAGCAAAGAAGAAAGTGTTTAAAGGAAGCCGAAGGGACTGCCAGAAGCTGTAATTTGGTAGTGTATATACTTAATAGTATAGGCACCAAATTATTTTTAATATTCAGCTTTTCCTGAGGCAAATCACTGTCTAAAAGAGTACTGTTCAACACGAAGCCCTTTGCATAGCTATGAGTCAAAGGAACAGGTCAGGCAAAAAGCGTCCTCTACACGCAACGTCTGTTAGACCCCATAGGAGAGACTGCAAGGCCCAGTTTATGAGGCTTGTAGCTCACGGCTCAGAAAAGCAGCAAAATTTAAAAATGCTAAGCAGGCAGAGTCGTCCATTTGACTATATCGCTCAGGAAAGTTCAGAGGTTGCTCTTGTGATGCACTGGGCTAAGGCTATCACGGAAATCATGATAAATGTGTTTTCCAATGTACCGACCTGGACGTTAGCACATTTTTTGCTGAACATTATGGGGATGCTTCACCTACTACATAATTGATTTTCCAGTAAAGCTTAGACTCCTTCTGATTCCAATAGGAATCTGCAAACCCTTTTCGTTAATTATCTATCACGGAGGTGGGAGGAGGAGGGGTGAAGGGGGGAAGCCTAAGGGGGGTGTTACGAAAATCCAGCAATGTGTTGCACAGTTTTTGTTTAGTAGCTCTGAAAATAATCCGTTGAATTCCACCTCTGTGTGTGTGTGTATTTGTGTATATAAAGGCCTCTGTGAAGCTCTACAGCTCTCTGGAATAATGATACTTAAGCAATTGGATCTGTCCCCAGCACTTACCCAGGTATCCAAGGAGATCAGGGTAAAAATTCTTAGGTGATTTGCTTCCTCTCCTGATCTAAGTAGGCTAGTTTTATATTATATTAGAATTTGCAGAATTGGTCTGTGCAAAGGTACTTTCTTCCCCAAATTTGCCCCTAGTTGAACAGAAATTATCATCGAAGCCTCCTAAATGGGAAAAGTCAAGAAAATGTGGTATAGTTGCTTGCTTTAGAAAGATATGAAAGATGCATTTGGAAAAAGACCTGAGAGCACTCTGCATTTAACAAGGCAAGCCAGTGTGCACTGTCCAGCCTGCTAAATTCTGAATTCTTATTCATCCAAGAATGGGTCCAAGTACTACCATGCTCACAAGGCAGCCCGCAGAAGCTGATACCCTTCTAACCAGTCCATTTGGCAAGAACTCGAGACACCTTCTGATTTCATTAGCCAGCCCAGCCCTCAGGTGGCCCCACCACGCTGACTCACCACATTTCCCAGGATGTTTGGAATCAAAACTATCCTCCAGGCTAAAAGCCCCAATTGCTTCAACAATTTTCCCCTCAAAAAAAAGCCTCATTTTATAAACCCCCTTTTTCGTTCAAAGCAACAAACAAGGGAAAGAAATAAGCAGTAAATTGTGGAGAAGGCAAAAGGCACAGACCAGGCGCATCCGCGTATCTATCTCCTGGCTTGCCAGAGCCCTATTTCCAAAGAGGTTCATCATATTCCAGCAGCTATGGCTTTGACTGCTTTAATTCAGAGGTATGTGTCCAGGGGCAAAGGCCTCCTTGTCATTGATACACTTGACTGGCAGGCATGGATCTTCCCTGTCAAAATATCCAAGTGTTTAAGTAATGACTAGTGCCACTTGAGTGGAAAAAAACTAGGCGAGCTGTCAATACAATGGGTGTCAGGAGCACATTGTTACTCATCCTAATCACAGTAATTGTACACAGGGACAGGCAGGGAAGAAAAGGAAATGAATGCCTATCTGCTGGCAACAATGCAACTTCATTTAACCTTAACAGACCAGGCATTGATATCATTTCTTCCTGGCACTCTCTGCGATCCTGATGTCAAAACAGCTTCTCATTTGCAATGTATGACAATTTCCTCACATCTGAAAAGACACTGCTGCAAGTCAATAGACTATAAATTGCACTTGGAAATGGGATCATCTTAACTAAAGCCTGCCTGCTTTCCCCAGGAGGCCCAAGCTTGCTCCCCCTCCTTTTAATAATTTGTATGTTTAGGTGTTTGGTCAATTTACTCCACACTTGTAATGTCTTATAGCCAAGACCATCAATCAGATTTGGTGTGACAAAAATATCCTGCTACAATATTACAGGTTATTAAAGGGATGATGGGAGAAAGCTGCATGCATTTACTGGGCCCCTTTTTTCTCATCTCAGAAAAGCTGTCACGGACCTAAGCTGGTGATTCATCTTCTCTTCACTATCAACAGGTAGCAGCCAACAGTGGACTTTGATGAGCTGCTTTCACTGATCTTTTCTACTCACCCTCTTTCCTCCCCTAGCCCTGTCCCCCTCCTTTACCATTCCCACCCGCCTCCTGGAAATGCTTCACTCAGCAACCGTCGCAAAGGCCAAGTGGGAATTTCACAGCTTCCAAAAATACCAGTGACGAGCTGCAGAAAAGTTCTGCTGTCATTAAAATCCCAAAAAAGGCAAGATAAACCCTGAAAAGATTTTTGCATAAAACTCTAAAACAGCTGTTAATGCTACCACCCTGATATTTTGAAAGAGGCTGCATTAAGTTTTAGAAGAAACACCAGGTTAGTATATGGAATGCATATACGCATAATTTTAATTATTAGGACTTATACCATTTTCTCTGATCTTTAAGTAAGGGGCAAAGCAGGGGAGCAGCTTTCGGAAACGCTACAGCTCACTTCCCAATTGCCCGGTCTACTAACTGTCTACTAACCTCTGGCAAAAAAAAAGGTGTATTCATTTTCTCTACCACTTGTATGAGATAGCTGTGAATGTAAAAAACTGTATTACATCCAGAATGTTTTGAAATGCATGACTGTCCCGGTGAAGCTCTGCTAAACGTAAGACACCGCCACGCTGGTCTTACCTGACATTTAATATGCACATACAGAAACACCTACCTTTTAGACATGGAATCAGGCCCCACCACTTTGCAGTCCCCACGCAGGGTCCAAACTGCAGGAATCAAGGTGGGAATGGGCATGCATGGTCTCTGCAGAGAAAGGTCTCTGCTTTTTATCAGTGGCTGCTGTCAGCGCCATTTTACCTCCCCAAGAAGAAAGAAAAACAGGACACGCGGGCAAGGGCAAGCCCTGCTTTGAAAAGTGGTTTTAATGTGAAGAAGAAGGGAAGCCACAGGCTGCAGGAGCCCGTGTCCTTTCTCACCTGAATCCTTGTCGGGGCTGCGGCTGCCTCCTCTCCTCGGGGTTAGCTGCCGTGGTACCAAGGGTCCGAGCTGGCCCCGCTCCGCTGTCACCCAGCGGCTTGACCTCGGCACAGACGGCTCGAGAAGCGCCGTGCACAAAGCTGTGAAGAGAAAAGGAAGGTCAAAAAAAAACAAACCAGGGCAGGACAGTGAAAGTTGTATTAGTGATTCACGAGGGGAAGAAAAGACGACACAGAAAGAGATAAAATCTCACCGATATAAAATCTGTCTAGCCCGGGTGCGCTAGCGGGGATGGTGGACGCCGTCGGGAAGGGATCCGGTGCCTCACGGCAGAGGCACCTGCAGCACGGCGCGCGAGGCAGCCGGAGCCGCGCGCGCGTCCCACATGGTGACTGCCCAGGAACCTTCTGGATTCGCCTCCTCCAGCTGCTGAGGGAAGGCAGGGGGAGGGGCAGAGGAGTCGGGGGAATCCCCTGCTCCCCTTTCCAGAATGGGGCAGGCAGTTTGGGATTAAGCTAATCCTAGATTTAGGATCAGCTCTTCACCAGTCGCAGCAGAAGTGTTTAAAGCCCTCCCCATCCCACACACAAGGACTCAGGCATGGCCTCCTCGGCAGCCTGACCCGCTTGCCAAGGCGATCTCACAAAATGGCTGCCAGGCCTGTGGGTCCAGAGAGCACAAAATGGCGCTGTGAGCCCTCTGTCCGTTCGGCCTGCGTGGCCACGGTGAGCGAGCTAAGCTCAGGCTCTTGCACAGAGGTCCAGCCTCCTCTGCTCTTCATTTTCTGTATTCAGAGCATCATCAGTATCCAAAAATGTTTCATTTTGGCAAAGTGCTCGGGGAGGTTTGGGGGGTTTTTATTTATTTATTTATTATTATTTTTTTAGATAGAATCACCCCAGGAGGGGAGAAAAATAACAGTTCTCAAGATTAGAGGCAAACAAATTTACTGTTCTCTAATATAGGTCCATTTGGACAGCAGCAGCCACTGCAGGAGCTGCAGTGAGGCAGGATGGAAGGTGCTCTGATCTTCACACAGCCAAAGCATTTTATATATATATATAAATAAATAAAGAGAGAGAGAGAGAACTCCAACCATGCTGTAGTATTCATGCCTGTGAGGACACGGCGCAGGGAATGGCCAGAATATTAAGTATCCGCGTATATGTGTCCCAGAGGAGACCGCTTGCTAATGTTATACATTGCGACAACATTGCCTGAATGGTTTATTAATGGTAGCAAAACAGAGTGAATACGACATACAATGATAATAACAATAAATGTTATTTATGTGGTGCCTAACGGCGACAGTGCTCTAGAGGCCTCACAAAAATACACTTAAAATGCTAGCATGGCAGTATTAAAATGTGCCAAAAGCTCCAGCAAATAAACAGGATTTGATATTCAAAATGTGATTTACTTATAAGCAAAAGCCTCAGCAGCTCATTTACATTTCATATGGTCAGATCTATTTATTTAATTAATTATGTAAAAACACCTGGTGATTTTCTTTGCTTGTGGGTATGGAAGCCAGCTTAAGGTAATAGAAAGAATTTGAGCCCAAGCCGCCTGCAATCACATTCATTTTAGGACTCTTAGGTGCGATGATGGGCAAAGGGAAGCTCTAAGAATAACCAGTTACTTTAGATTTGTGCATATGAAATTATAATTGCAATGTAAATATAAATAAACTTGCTCTTAAAATGTATGTAGAGCATGAGAAGGCCAACATAACCCCAAAGTTCCTGGAGACTTGGATCCTCCTTTTATGCCGCTGAATGAACCATGCTACATATTTGACAGTCTTTCCACACTACCCACGGGATGGCGGCTTTGGAAACACCTTTTCCAACACTTTTAGTCCACATGCAGATTTTACATGCTGGAGCAGCTGCACGTGCCAGAGCCCAGCCTGGCTTTCCTCAAAGGATAGGAGTGTGCACAAATATGGCCTGTCCTCCTCCCAGGGGAACCAGAGGATGGTATTTTCCTCCTAGAACCCCTCACAGATAGCTGGAGAATCCCAAAACCTCATTCTGCATTCCCTAAAGCCGCATTTGATCGCATGGCCAAAGTCACGGGGCAGTGTTTTGCCAGCTGGATGGCATGCAGTTTCAGAACCGTATTGTAGCTGCACTGCACAGAACTGTGCTTCATGACCAAAGGTACCTGGCCATGCGTTTGAATGGTTTATTAGGAAACAACAAGGTTTTGAGCAACATCCTGTAAATCTTTCCATAAAGACATTTCTGATGTCATCGCAGTGCAGGTAACAGAATTAGGAACCAAAACGTGTTCCCTCTCCTCATCTTCTCATGTCCAATAAATTTTCAATGGAAAACATTGCACAAGTGGGGAGTGTGCGTAATATCACCCAGAGAGGCACTGTGCTCAAATGCTATTTTACAGAAGTGTATATATCTATACGTAATTTTCAAAACTACTTAATAACATAGGTAATACATTCTGGTTCAGATACACCGTGCAGGTGTGTGACGATAGAAAAAATAATCTATTAGTTCAGACTAAACATTCCCGTTGATAAATAAATTCTAGTAGCTGTTAATAGCTTTGAGCATACTTTAATGTATTTCTTATTTTCCTGAAAACAAAATTTAAATTCACTCGGGAGAAGCTCTTGGACTCTGTGAAAGAGACAGCCTGGAACATGGGCACGACCTGATGGCAAAGCAGTGAAGTTTCGGTGAATTCCAAACAGCAGCAGCGTTTCAAATCATCGGAGACTTTGGCCCTTGTCTCTCTGTAGAAGATATAAATAAATAGAGTAAAACTATACTTAGTCACAGTGATTCTGAGTGATCACACAAGCAGATCCTACCATCCTGCTTCATGTGGGAAGCACCTTTTTCTTGAACTGTGAACAATGACAATTTCTCCATTATCCAAGAATCCAGGGGGAGAAAAATTGTCTTGTCTGTGCATAAAACACCACTCCTTTTTATGCTTTATATAAAATAGTAATGAATGTGGAAGGATCGCTAAGTTTCAAATCAATCACAGTCTTTTGATGTTATTATTAACTGCCCATACTCCATTCCTGTGGTTTATGGTATCATCAGAACCCCTCAATTGATTTATACTCTGGTGATCTAGTTGTCTCCATTCATTATCCCATGTCTAATTAATATATGCCTCAGAAGGAGTTGTCAAAAGACAAAGTTAATTATAGCAGGAAAAAAATTCCACTGAAATCACACGTGTCATGTTTTAGTTTAGTGACAGCTCGCACAAAAGAACATTTTAATTGGTTTGGTATTTTTTCTGCTGCTCTGAGTAAAGTCTATTGTATTTTCCTCGCAAAGTAATACAGAATACTAGTCCCTGCTATTTATGAGGCGCTTTGAAATGCAAACAGGCTTCTTACATAATTAATCTTTCATTAAACACTTGCAATCTTTGAAATGTGCTGAAAGATCTGATCCTGAAGAACAGAGATGGGCAACAGATTATCAGTCTCATTCATCAGGCTCAAAAGGCACCAAGGGAGAGTGAATATTACACAGTCTTTGTGTAAATACACCAGAATTTTTATCCAAAATTCTTCCAGCTGCATGGGCAGCTTCTTTGAGACACTGTCATTATTCAAGCAAATGACTACTTCTGGAGGAATGTTTGCAGAAACAGTACATTTTAAGGTCATGTTGGAAAATACTGCTAAAAAGCGAACATTTTAAGTGTTAAGTATAAAACATTCATTGTGGGAATGGGATTTAAAAAGAGTTATCCTCACCCAAGCAGAGGAAATAAATTCAGTGTGGAACTGGCACATACAGTGAAAACTATCCAGCAGGTCTTGACTTTGCAATATTGGAAATACCACCTATCAGAGCTTGACTTGCAAGTAATCTGCATTTTAAGACATATTTTCAGGAGCTTAGTGCGTTATTTTGAGCTGGCAATATATTGAGGAAATACTGGTCTGTTCTCAAGTATATTGTCTGTAAAGAAAAATACTATATCAAATAGATTGCTGATTATAAAGGAGTCATCTCTGTTACTCACCTCAATTAAGAATGCACCAGGGTAAGGAAATAATGGTCCTAGAACTACACACAATGAGTAACAGGTGGATCCCTTTACTGCAAAGACTCCCAGAAATTTTGGGGCCTGTCAACCCCCCAACTTCCTGCACTGCCAGTACCGCCTCTTCGAAACCACGATCACATAAATGTTATTATAACTTGCAGATCTTGTTATTATACCTGTGCAGACCTGCCACAGACGCACTTGTCACAACCTCACAGGCCATGGGCAGCAGAAGCAGAGAATGCAGCCTTTGAGGTTCAGCTTCCAGATGTGCGTTCACCTCCCATTCCCAGCTGTTCTCAGGAGACAGCTGGGGAAGGGACAGTATCACTGCAGAGCATGAGAGGACAAACTCTTGAACACACCATCGTATATATGAAAACACTGCAGTGTGTATATTACATTTCCTGATTTTTTTTTTAAACCATCAGCAGATTCTTAAATACAAAGTGGAATTTCAGACTTCATTTTTTTCCCTTCCAATCTGACTACCCCTCCCTTGCAGCTCCACTTATTTCAAAGCCCTCCTCAACTTATTCCTTGCAAGTTCTCCTGCAAATTTAGCCCTATTATTTGGTTCATGAATCTTTTCTTAGTAGACCTCAACTTTTCACCAATGTGTTTAGTGTGTGTAACTGCTAACATACAGCTGACACAAGCAAGTTTTATTAAGCAGGGGAAACATATTGGTCATCTAAGGCTCATTGCTTGTTTGCATTTCTTGAAAGTATGACTAAAGCATTTAAATGAATTATAACTAATACCAAATTTAAAATAGTAAACAATGGTAAAATTAAGGGCATAAGAATCAAAACCAGTCACATCTTATCTAGTGAAATATTCCTTTCAACAGAAAGCTGAGTTTCCCCCTGTTTTGCATTTCCATTAAAAAGAAAATTGTCATATCACTCTGGAGAATCTTCAAAATATCTAGAGATAAAAAATATTATACTAAGTATTCTGAAAACAAGAATACTGTCAGCATATACAGTTCAAACCTCCCCTTTCAAATTTTACTGAAATACATAAACTAAACAAAGCTTTTTTTTTACATATCTCCCAGCCAACTCTAAGGAACAACTTGTATTTGTCAGTGTGGCATTTACAAAAATAAAAGAATATGAAAAAAATGAAACCAGTCCTGAAAAGCATCAACTAAAGTTCAAATAAATGTTAACCATGGACGAGTCATTCAAAATGGGAATATCCTTCTGCAGCATTTGACCTGTTTCTGAGACAGACAGACAGCACACTACAACCCAGAGTATATAGCTATTCAGGCTCTATGAATAAAATTACTTTGATGTTTCCCTTCTAATTATTGCATTTTAGTACTTACTGTCTTTCATATGCATGCATTGATAGTGGGAATTTGATAATATAGCTGTTCAGCCTAACTTACTGGAATATATCAGTGAATAAAGTGTCAGCCCCTTTACACTGGAACTGCAGGACTGGGGAGCAAACATTTCCAATGATCCTCTCAGACGTGCTCCCTGCTCCAGGGACTGTACATTTAAGGAAAAAGTAAGGCTTGCTGCAGGACTCCGCTCAGGTTATACATGAGTACATGCTGGCAATGAGACACCATTATGGTAATAATGGATACAGGCTGAGAACAAACAAACAAAAAAAAAACAAGAAAACACAGCTGAATAGAATGGAGGATATCAATGTTCTTCCATGAATAGGAACATACTAAAAGCCTATTTAAAAAAATCTTTATCAGGCCTCCTATGTGCATCCCTGCCACAAATCACCAGTGGCCTCATGAATTTACAGAGAAACCTAATAAGTAAATACTTCTCTTTCGCTTGTATAGCAGAAATGGAAGGAAAAAAAAAAAAAAAGAAAAAAAGGAAAAGGTTGCCAAGTGTGTGGTTGAGAGTATATACAAACTAAATCAAAGGTATTGTTCAAAATTTACAGCAGGTCATCTCTTCTTTTTTCCTATTTCCTTTCAATATCGAATGAAGGGCTGCCCAGCAAGGTCAAACTTTCCTTATTAATGAGGCATTGCTGGAGCTTTGTCTCATTAGGGCACTCAGAACTATGCATTTACTGCAATTTGCAGCACTTAATAGAGAAAGGTCAGAGCGGGTTACGTTCAATTTCCACTTGGCAGAGGGAGGAAAAATGGAAGCAATTCATTTGCACAAATTTGAATAATTCTTCTTCGTCTCCTTTTCTTTATCTCTGTCTAGATAATTCCTGCATCTTAGCTCACTCACAATCATCCCGAACCTGCCAACAGTCGGGTTTCTATGAAGGCTGTAATGGAGCTGACAGATTCTATGAATCCAGGTGTCAAAATAAAGCTATTCAGCTCCCCCCTCCCTTCCCCTCACTCACAACAGGGAATAGGAGCTGCCTCTAGTGAGCTCTTAAACTTATCATAAATGTATCAAGATTGCTGTGGGCCATGAAACAGCTGTAGACAATTAATCTTTCCACAATTCTCCGGCATAAGAATTGCTTTCCCCACGAAGCAACATCTGCCATGCCGAGGTGATTATTCATGGGCAATGGGCGCCACCATAGTTTTATGCATAGAGCCATCAGTGGCAATGAAGCAAAATTTATAGTTTTCCCTGGTTCAGTAAAAATAACATTTCGGCTGCATTAAAATGTCATCCATCAGCATTGTCCCAGAGCACAGGGCCCCAGCTCATCCGGAGAAATTAAAAAGTATTCATTTTAATGCTAACTTGTGAAGCTTGCAGTGACATTGCCTTCTTTTTTTTCTCCTCTCTTTCTTTTTTTTGTAAGCAATATTAAGGAGGAGGAGGAGGACTGAAGGAAAAGGTTACGCGGTGCAGCGAAGCTGAGGATTAAATGTGCTACTAGGGAGTAATGATATCCCAATTACTGGGCTGCTGCTTCTTATTTATTCATAACCCCTGAACGCTTAATCAAAAATCCTTGAATCAAATTGAACAACTAAAGAAGGAAAGTTATTTCACAGAGATAATGTAATTCTTCAGCTTAAAAAAAAAAAAAAAAAAAAAAAAATTAGAGTGCCGAATGGGTATAAAGGTAAATCATGGCTCTTGCCAGAGCAGTAGGGTTACTCTTTTAAAACATTAGCCTAAAGGGGCAGGGAAATTTAAGCCGGAAATCTACCGGTCGTAATTTTAAAGAGAGTTTCTATTCTAATTCCTAGAGTGGAGCTGATTAATGTCCACCCTGGCAGTGTGCTCTGCAGAGTAGTTTGCAAAAACTTCCCGGGCGGATGGGTTTGAAGTGCCCCGTGTTGCTCCTCCATGCAGGGTCCTGCCACCCAGGCACTGACGAGGGCAGGACAGCTCAGGACCCGAGATGCCATTTGTGTGTGCAGAGATCACACGACCCAGGTGTAAACATCTCTTTTTTTGGCCAAGGAAAATGTCTTTCGGCCACAGCAGCGACTGAAATGAAGAATGCACCAAGTCGGTACGTTCTCAAGCTGGACCTGGACTGCATGTGTTGCACAGCCCAAAGGCATTAAAGAGCTGACCTAGGTCTGATGCAGAGCTCTGGGCTATAAATACCCCCAGTTTATTTGAGGGAGAAAGATGCAATTTTTAGAGTAGGAAATCTTGTATGGAAAAGTGTGCCGTCTCCAAGTATCTCTGCATCTGTATTCTCAGGAAATTTAAGCTGAATTAATTTCTAAAGTGGATTAGTGATACAGTGGTAGCATCCTGCACACACAAACGCTTTGGGAGTGAGAACGGCTTTAAAAGGAGCTCATAAAGACCCATGGGCCCCGAGGTGCTCGCAACACTGCACCAAAGGAACAGCTTCCAGGCTGCAGTAGCCCGGACTCTGGGTTGCCTGGAGAAAAGGGAAGAAGTTTTGCCTCTCCCTGCTAGGTTTACCTCAACGTGTCCACAGACAGATTTTATGCATTTTTCTTTTCCAGGGCTTCTGTGCAGTCCCACCTTCCCTGAGGGTTCAAAACCTCCATGCTTTGGGTTTCTGCATCAACCTCATGACTTGAGTACCCAGGAGAGGCACTCAGGCTGGGACCTGCAGCTGCATCCACATCCTGCAATAGGTGAAGGGACATCAGTATCATCAGTACCTACGTGGCGAGCCTGGGACAACTCCAATTTCAATAAACAGCAGTGTCAGGAGGACAGGTTGCTATTGCACTCCCTAACCCGCCAAGTACAACTTGTTAAAAATAATAATAATTATACCACCTTCTTTCTTCTAAGAGTCCCTAAGCCATGGTAAACACATGGTAAAGAAACATATTCCCAGCCCAGTGCCTGCATCTGAGGAGGCCGTTATTTACAGCCCGGGAGAAAAATTACATTCCCATATGGGAGAGAAGGGACTCTCAGGAGCTGCGTGGTGCTGGCTGACTCTGTTGAAGAGCAAACAGGTTGGCGATAAATCGTCAACTGTTCAGTTTGTTTTTAGCTTTGTTGTTCTTCCTTCTGCATGGTGGAAGGGCTGATTTAAGGTCCACATTTCCCCCCAGTCACGCAAACCTCATTCCGGGGTTTACCTGGGAACTCTGCCGTGGAACTGGGAACTCTTTAGCACAACCTGCACTTTTTACTTTGCTTGCTGAGGAAGAGTGAAAACCTGAGTAGCAATGAGACCCATCGCCAACCTGGAAACAAAACGAAATCACGTTCACAGTTTGCATAAATCCTTTTTGTCCCACTGTTGATCTGCTGGAAAGGACAGGTTCAGCTCTTGGGTCCTGACTGACCTCACTTAAATTATGAAGTGTCTTGCCTGGGGGGAAAAAAAATATTATTGTTGGCAAGATCAGAACAGAGCAACAGAGCCTGCCAGGCTCTCTTGAGACTTCAGCGTATCAGCCAAAGTGGCACGATGAAGGACGAGAGCAAGGGAAATACTGAAGGGGAATTGAAAATAACAATGCTGTACGGATTCAGAAAGAAGAAAACAGCTCATGGTAAATCATCATATTTGACTCTACGAAATGGATTCGACATAAGGAAAACAGCTTATCAGGGTGGGAGGGAAAAACCAGCTGATGTTTACAGGAGTAACTTGTTGAGTAGAAGAGAAAGTTGAAATTCAAAGCAAAAAATAAATCTATGAGAAGGAGCTGGAAGATGAAAGGAGAGAAAACTTTGGAAACACTGGGAAAGGAAAATATAAAATGAGAAGAAAAGATCCAATTGAAGAAGACAAAATGAGAAAAAGAGCACAGAAAACAAGCAGATTATTCAGGCACATTTCAGCAGTCATAAGGCTCCACTGTCTGCAATCTTACATTATTTCTGAATTTCCATCTAGAGAGCATTAATCCTTCCTTGTTTCCACAGGCAATCTGAACTTCCTGGGATTCAGGGTATGTGCAGAAATAGTAACTTTTGAGTCCTCACAGCTGAGAAAGCATGGCAATCCAGAAAAAGCAAAGCATGCTTTGCTTTCTCATGGAGATTTTACTTCTGTCTGATTTTTCCCTGCGTTAATCTTAAAAAATGTGTATTTTGGGCTTATGAACATGATTTCTTTACAGACAGAAAAAGCCTACAGATGGATGGCCAGCTTTAAAAAGAAAAAAAAGACCAAAAAAAAACCCAAAAAACCTCTTCCCTATTTTTTTATTTTTCCTTCAGTCAGAGAGGCCGGGGTAAAACAACATAGGAGCTTGAACAAACAAGAAATTCTGCTAAATTCCATGTGCTTAATTCTGGAAAGGAAAACAAAGCAGCCTTTACTTTGGGTCCTACGGAGCTGGCTGGAGACGCGCATCATGTTATTTTCACTGTGAGTTAAGGACGAGGTTTCCTGAAGCCTGGAAGCACGGACTCGAGATCCACTGTACCAAGCAGCAGACGCCCAGGCAGACAGCGCGAGCCGCTGCTCCTTCTCCTGGGGGATGCTCCCACTTTCCAGCACTGAACCAACAGCCTTCCCAGTTGTCTTCTCGATAGACCTGAGTGCTCTCAAGCTTTTCCCCAGCGGCTCCTGGGATATCTGCTTTCGCGGGAGCCAGGCCTCTCGTGCACTCAGCAGACACCTGACGCTCGCCCACGCGACTCCTGAGAGCCTCGGGAAGGGAAGCTGGCCGAGCTTTGGCAGGAGGAGGACCCTTTTCTGGAGGACGGCACGCGCAGCACAGTCTAGCTTTCATTTTACAAACGTTTTAACTCAAACGGTAAGCCACAGGCTTTTAAAATTTGGCTCTTTTTTAAGCTCTACAATTACCCTTCCCAATAAATGTTAGGACAAGACAATTAACCATGTTATTGATTTTCTAACATAACAATCTTGCCGTGACTTCATCAGGAAATCCGCTGACGCCAGGCCATCACTGCACTCAGTGGTCACACCGAGCGCTCTTTTCCAGCTGGGAAGGTCTCTCTCACCTTGAAGACGCCCGGGTTTTACCCTAGTGCAAGCCGAATACTCCACGGGATTCATGAAGAGCTTTTAATTGTCATCTGTTATCTGCAGCTCAGAGACCCCATCAAAAGCTGATGTTCATCACACGGATCTGCCAAGCATTACCTAACGTTCCTGCACTAAGTAGCTATAGGTAACACCGCAGGAGACCCACATCCTAAGAGCCCGGTGTGTCCCCAGGAAATCTGCAGCAGGGCTCTTTGGCAGGAATGAAACTGCACATTTTTGCCCTCCCACCCAATGCTATTCATGCACTAGATTGAACTCCCCTGGCTCCACGTATCCCCCCTTGGTGGGCAAAGCGTAACCAGGAGCAGCGTCTCAGAGCTCTGGCCAGAAGAGTCCTCAATAGGAAAACACACAAGCAAACTCTGGGAAAGAGGTGTTCCGATTGCCACTTGACAGACCAGATGATGAGATTACAGATGAGCTGCCTGGGGTCGGACGAGAGTATCCCAAGCTGGAAACTGTCCCCCAACCTTCAGTCACACTGTCATATTCGGTGTTCATGTTTGGAGCCAAGTGAGCACAAGCTAAATCTTTTCTTATATCCTTGCTATAAGGATGAACACCTTTTTTTTTTTTTTTTTTTTTTAATGGTTATTTACTGTAGCTTTACTTCATTAGCGTTAAAGATATTACTTCATATTAAATATTGGGGGTCTTTTAAAATAGAAGACTCTGGGGGAAAAAAATAGAGGGCTGCTTTATCAAACACATTAAATTCTTATCTCAATTTGATTTTAAAAAATTGTGAAGCACAAATTATCCGGAGCTTAGCACTCAGAGTCTCTTCCTCAGCCTATAAAGTCAACAGTTATGGTGTTAAAGTTTAATCAATCCCATAAAATGTTACTCAGAAAGTGACCCTGCTGTTATGGCTGAAGTACATCTCCTACATTAAAAAGCACTTTTGTTGAAGCCAGAGCAGTGTTATTGAAAGAGAGAGCTAATAGGTATCTAGATGAGGTTGAGAAAGGGACATGGAAGGAAAGAGTTGGGAGAGGCAGTAGAAAGAGGAAAATAAGGGGAGGAGGAGGGCAGAATCCCACTCTCAAATGGCTCCCCATGGAGCTAAACACACGTGTATGAATTATTGGGCTGGAGGCATAAGAAGCTCTTCTGACATCACTGTACACTGTACTCTACATCACTGTAGAGAGAGGACAGGGCATGACCATTTCCTGTGAAGAAACCTCTTTTCAGATACCGTTAACATGATGCTAATTAAACCACAACTTTGTCAGGACATTGTTATCTGTTGGGGAAAAAATTAAAGTCAAAAGATCCATAAATACAGTCCGTGGACATCCTTTTGCTCACCAATATCCTGACGATTGATTCATGCCAAACGTCCAGCCACCTTCCACTGCAATGTGCTAGTCCCAGGCAGGATAACAGACCTCACCACAAATTCTAATTTGTATAGGTTCTGCATAGCATACCCGGCATCCTTTGGTATGTACAGCTGTGACTGCTATACATATCCATGTATAGCGTGGACAGCCACGATGGCTTTGTTTGGATCTTGCTGTCAGTGAAGAGAGTGAAAGCACACGAACACATAAGCAGAGTAGTTAAGCTTATGGGGAAAGTGTCAAGCTATGTAGTATGCCACTGAATCTTTGCATTTCACCCTGCAGAGCTAAGACTGCACCATTCAGTGAGAAGTTTACAAATTATACCAGAGTTTAGACCAGGATTATAAATTATGCCGTTGGTTAAACTTAGCTCTTCCAGGTGCATGTCTAATCATATGTAATCCACTAAGACTTATCCGAGCATTCAGAACCTGCTAGAATTAGCAGCTTACCAGAAATAGTCACATATGTCAGAGGTGCAGTTATCCACAGACTCTGCTTCTGAGTAGCAGCTCAAAAGAAATTATTTAAAGATTCAAAAAAGTAAAATGATTCCTCTTTCAAAGGCCTCCATCTCAGAATTGCTTCCTGGGGGCTGGTAGGATACTCCAGGACTCTGAAGAAGAAAACATTTGTTTGCTTAACATCTATGAGAAACTTCAAATGACTTTTTTCTTAGAGCTATAGACTGAAGAGTGAGCCAAACCAGATACAAATAACATTTCAGGCTGCTTTAACTCATACGATTGATATGCACTATTTAATTACGGGATGACTCAAACCTGATCTGGGAGGGGGCTTCAGCACTGCTCTACCACAGAGTCTCTGATATGGAATAAGGATTTTCTTGTAGCTCTGAAGAGCCGAATCTCTCCAGCTTAAGAACAGGAAAGCTCTCATCTTAAAGGAAAGGAAGGAAAAAAGCTCTAAGAGCAAAGCTCCTGCGGCCTGCGCTGCTGGACAGCTCCCCGGGCCGCCCGGGCGCGCGCACCGGCAGGAAGGCAGCACAGCTGCCTTGCTAGTCTGCTCAGGAATCTGCTGCAGGCTCCAACCCTGTTTGCGTTAGTGCGTCTCAAATAACCACATGTTCATGTTCAGCTGAATAATACACAGTGACAGAGGTACCTGCAGTCATGCAAACAGGAGGCAATTGTTGTCTCTGAGGGTGAGACTGAGCATTGCAAACAAGACCAGAACCTGAAGAATAAATTAGGAAGAGTTCTTCCTGTCCTACTTTTCATCTCACTCTCAGAAATTTACATTTGCTGTATAAAATAAGCAACTGTTCTCTCTTTTTTTTTTTTTGTTTGTGCCATGGACTGTGTGTAGACCATGATTTTCTGCTCAAAATGGAGAAGTTTATATGGAAAACAGTAAATCATTCCTCTTCTTGCCATGTCCTGCAATGCCAAAATTTTCCATAAATAATATCACACCAAAACAAAGCTGTTACACAATCTTCTTAAATGGAAACACAATGTCTAATGTATATATGTATAAAATGTATAAATATACACTTATGTATATTTATATATGTATAAATGTAAAAATGGAGACAGAATGTATAATATATAATATAAACACACCTGCACTATATAATTTAGATACAGAGTAGTGTTCAAACGTCCTCAGTGGGAAGGGAGGGTTGCTCTTTCACTATTCGTCTAACCAATCTATTCAAATTATGAGATTAAAAGCGCCTCTTTTTTTTTTCGCCCTTCCTTAAATAACTTATTAGTTAAAAGGATGTGAATTAACTTAGAATGAATGTTCAATTCATATAGTTGAATCATCATCATCATTATTACAGGAAGCTCTAATCGTTACACAGCCACTAATATCAAACATTCTGCTAGCTTGCCTTTAATGAACATGACTCACATTTCCCTTTAATGATCCCCACACCCCTGTCTCCTCCCTGCCTCCAGCTACTGCTTTTTAAGATGAAAGGCTACCTTTTAAGCAAGGAGTCAGTTCCAATGCCTGTTTTTTTGAGGTGCTCAGTCTGCAAAATCTTGGCTATGCCTCAAGTCCACCAAGAGCTTGCAGTCCTCTCCTTTAGACTCCTTTAGGGTCTCCAGCTGGGCCACCCAGACTGGAGCACACCAGGAGTGGCCTCCTTCCCAGCCATCTCCAGCACCTCCTCCAGGACAGTCACCTTCTCCTCGCCCTCGGGCAATTCCCAATTTTCTGCAGGAAAACCTAGGAGCTGAAAGAGAGCGGAGCCAGCGGGAAGGGGCTGGGGGAGGCAGTGGCTCAGAAGGTGGGTGTGAATTGCGCTAAGGGCTGGGAAATACGTGAAGATTTCCAAACCACAGTGCCAGCACCTCGCGGTCTCCCCCTTCAGCCACATCTAATCTCTCCACGCCAAGCAGCTTTTAAGAAACCTCAACCCGAAATGGCTAAAACAGTCTATAAGGTCTGCTTACCTCACAGCATCTCGAGCGTCTTCGCAGCACGGGCCATCTCTCCACCAAGAACCCACCTCAATATGTCACGTCATGGTCACAAACAGTCCCATAAAGCACTGCTTGGGAAGCATTATCCATAATAGCCAGGGATAAGCAGGAAGTTCGGACATCACATGTCAGCTACAGTTAAAAATAAATAAAATAATGGAAAGTGGGATAAATAAAACTGCTAATTTGCAAAAGCCTTCAATTAACTTTCTTAAAGTTTTATTGCCAGTAATTACACAACTGAATTGCAGAATTAACCGCATGACAAACCCTCTGAGTTTGACAGAATCCTACTCCTATTAAATGTCTGCTCATTCAGCTCCACATGTCATCACAACCTTCCCAAAGAATAAGACTTTAATGGTTCAAGGCACTCAGGTTCTGGTTTATGGGTGGTGGTTACGGGTGTAAATGAATCACTTCTTCAAACAGGAAGAAATCCTCTCTTGCATCCCTCCGTTAAACACATTTTACGGCATTCCTGGGAAAGAGACAAAGGAAGAGCAGGGGAGGCTTCCCAGAAGTGTCCCCACCACCCAGGTGTGATGTCTGGCACCTTATAACAAAGCACCCAGCCACCTGAGGCCAGGGGCCAGGAGTGATGCAGCCACCCAAAGCACTGCACTTAGTCTGGGGAGGGAGATGGCACTGCTAAAATTCGTTGAACAGTTTCACATTCATTTGCCTCCCTTTATTTTGTCCCCAGCTGCATTCATCCTCAGTCTACAGCCACATTCACCATGTATCTGCACTCCGACCCTATATAGCCTATATTCCTAACAGATACAGGACTTGCTTCCATTTCAAGTTCGGAGGAATTTCACCTGTCATTTCATGTGCTCAGCACCTCCTGCTACTACTTCATCTACTCCTCACTACACCTTAAACCATAGTTTTACTCTTTCATCACAACAAAGTGACTCACAAGATCACATCTGAACTTGACCCAGAAAGGCCAAACTTCCCATGCCATAATTTTGCCTGTGGTGAACTCAGCCTAACGTGCCATCCCCACTGAATTTGGCCTGTCATGTTCAAACAGTTTCTGAACAGGATTGGAAGGACATGGCCAGTGGAAACAACATTGCTGGTGTGAAATGCTGGCCAAAGTTTGTAGAGATTGTGGAAGAATTTTTTTGGTTTTGTTTTCAATAAAGGCAACACGAGATGCCCCTCACCACGTGCTCACGCGTCGCTGTCCTCCTCCTCCGCCTCCGTCATGGCCAGGCGCAGCAGCAGCCCTACTGAGCACCATCAGAAAGACTCTGTGTCCTAGACTGGCCTGTGAAGAAACAGGAAGGTCAGCAGCGGACACAATATGAGTTCAGAAGGCTGAATAACCCTCCCAGGGCACCCAGGCACTGCCCACACCGAGGCCCTTGGCATTTGGGGCCAGATACAGGCACTTGGGCTGATATTGCCTAGCACCTCCTTCCACAAGTGGCTGCACAACAAGTGCCCGTGAAGGAGGGTGTCCGACTAACTCCCACCGGCGTGTTCAGTTTGCAATTATCCCAAACTATATCCTTGTCAACAACAGACACTTTTCAATACATCACTTGCTTTTCTGGTCAAATTAACACTTCACAGGCCGTTTGTACTTCCTAAGACCACTCGTTTCTAATTGAGACTTCTCCTATTTTATTTCGAATGAGAGGAAGAGCTTTCATTTGTGATTTTAGCTGCAGGGGCAGATAGATGATGAACCAAATAGGTTTCACCAAACAAAATATCACATCCTCTGAATGCAGCTACCTGACAAAAGACATTAGAGCGTGCGAGCTGGGACTGTGCTTAAGCCCAGACATGTATTGTTAAATGTGACATGCTCAATTTATCATTAGTTATGAAGTGAAAACGGATGAATACACATTCAATTTAGTTCAGCTGCTTTCTTCATTTATCACACTCTTTCATCATCCATCATTCTTCCCCACCACCCTTTTGATTTGAACAAATAACACACTTTCATAAGTTTAATCTAATTAATCATAATTGTAAGGTAATGTTCCCTTAATGAACCGTATATTGGGCTTGATAAAGTTTGTTGCAATTTTAATAAAATCTGTTCCAGATAGAATCTACAAATGTTTTCAATGGAGCCAAAACCACCCCTATCTTTCTTCCACTCATTATTAAGGTTGATGATGATGTATCAGTACAAAGAGTCGCTCAAGCGAATTCCTCTTCTTTTATAGAACAACTGTTTCAATAAATTGGAAAACGTTCATCATTTTATGAGACAAGCTACGTAGTTAAAAAAAAAAAAAAAAAAAAAGTTAATTGAAGTAGAAACAAATTAGAAAACTAACCAAAAAGATTTTTCATACATTATTGCTCAGAAATACACAGTACTCGCTATCTCCCGAGGGCATCCTGAGTACCAAAGACGGTGTAAAAGAGACATAGCTGCTCATGATCAGAACTGGTGGACAGAGTAAGCTTTGCTACAGGCCTTAGTTTCTCCAAGCGCATTTAATCCTCAAGGGACTCGCCTTCCAGCAGTGCCAATGCGCAGAAATCTTTGTGCATGAGACTGTGAGTCAAGAAATTTTGGTTCTGGTCCGGAAAGCTTTCTGTGAGCAGAGGCAAGTGCTGTAACAATCTTCAGTTTCATCCTATTTTTCATGGAGGATCACACTGCTTACAATGTCTTGTTGCAATTTTCTAAGGCCTGAGGGCTCATAAAGCTTTTTGGAGCACTTGGGTAGAAAGTGCTGTAGAGATTCAATATTATTTATGACTATTTTAATGTGTAATTTTAGCATTATTAATGTACATAGACTCTCCATACAAGATTAACACAATGTCCATTTGCTAACACTAGCAAATTCATCTGAATGTGTTTCATGTCAAGGAGGACTTCTATAGAATTATTAGCAAGTGAATACTCCACCTATGCAACTCTTCATCTGCAATCTTAATTTCAATTTAAAGTGCAGCTCTTTTAGCTTTTCTTTTTTTTTCCATCTCCAAACTAGTCAGAAAGCTCAGCAATAAGAACTTTTCTAACCATCATATAGTACTGCCAGCACCTCCATCTAGATCAAGGTTCATCTGGCAGCAAGGTGAAATCATCTCTCCCAGCATCTTCTTCTGGTGTGAGTCATTACAGGCTTCTTTTCCCCTTTCATCAAAAAAAGAGGGGAGGGAAACATGGTCCTACAGCTTGTTCCTTGTTTCATATTGAAAAGTTGCAGAGCTTTTACCTTCTTCTGTGTAAAATGACTGTTTGATGGGGTTTGGCAGACTGCTACACAAAACGTGGCCGAGACACTCCCATGTTTTACGCGAGCTGAAAGCGGAGCGCCTGCGGGCGCTCTCTTTGGACCTCACAACTCCTTTTACACACCACATTAATGGTGTTGGAAAAGCAGGGATTTGCTGGTTCAAACCAAACCAAGCCAAAGGCAATGCTAAAAGATAGAACTTCACCTCCACCGTGGACTTTCTGAGGCTGATGGCCTCTTTCAGCAGCCACAGACTGCGTTTCAAAGGGCTGCTAACAGGAAAGCACACGGCTCGATAACCTGCAGGGACGCTGAGCACGCCCGCGGCAAGGCTGGGAACAGCAAGGAGCAGAGCGGTCATACCGGGCCGGGTAGCCGGAGCTCGCTGCGATAAATTCACTTGTAAAGGAGCAACTGGCAGAGGTAGCCAGGCCAGGCTCTCTCTAGACAGGAGCTGCTAGAGAGGAATTGCGGGCAAGAGGCCCTTCAGACACTCACCATCCCTCTGCATCCTGCGCAGCGAGAGGCCGAGCGCGCGGCGCAAGCCCTTCCCTCCGCGCAGCCTTGCAGCCGGCACCGGCCCCGCTCCTTCACCCACCTCCAGCTTCCTCCCAGCGAGCTCGCTGCTCGGTGGCACTTTCTGCTCCCTGTCCTATGGCCCTCCACGTTTTACTGACTCAGAACACAGTGCCTCCCCTAAGGCGAAGCTGCTGCTGCAGCCGGCATGGCCAAAGCGCTGCTACCAATTAAGTTAAGTACAAAGTATGAGATCAATTAATCATTCATTATCTTTACAATGCAATAGCTGAAGCTCCAAGGTAGACAGTCCAATAAGCCTTACAACCCCCAAGGTGCTCATCTTCTCCTGAGCTGATCATTCATTATCCAGAGCATATCAGCAGAGAAAATTCTTCATTTTTAAAGGCAATAAGTCTAGTAGAAATGACAAGTCTTTGAAGCTCTGGTCCATCTTAAACCCATGGAGTTTAAGATGCCTGTAAAACACATGCTAAATCTTAAGCAGATCTAAGTCTTGTTCCTGCTTTGAGGCAAAGGGAAAATGCTTCCTGAGCTCTTGAATTCAGGTACAACAGTCACAACACACACAAAAAAAAGAGCAAGAAGCCATTATAAGTGCACTGCCTGGCCCTAAGTGCTACCTCTCTCCTAGGGCAGAAATATTTAAGATCCAATGCAAGGAGTGTAAATGTAGTGGAAAAAAAAGCTGCCTTCGGTAAATGGAGCGCAGGCAGGAAGTGATTTGGGATTTCTGGTATATAATGGGTAAAAAACCCATGTGCAAAATATCCCAGCTCCTACTTTTCTTGTTCTGAAATAACCCCTGACCTCTAAAGCAGGGGGAATAACAAGCATAATTAACAACAAGCATAATAAAAAGCCAGATACAAGCAGATATCCAATCATAGAATCATAGAATCATAGAATGCTTAAGGTTAGAAGGGACCTCTAGAGATCATCTAGTCCAACCCCCCTACACACGCAGGGTCACCTACAGCATGTGGCTCAGGACTGCGTCCAAGCGGCAGTGAGCAAAGACTGATTTACCAACACCAGGCCACGCAGCCTGCAGGGCAGAGGGGTTTGGAGAAGGGCTTGTACCCAGGGACCGCTGCTCTCCCTGGCACTGTCCAGGGAGGCTTATCCAGCCACCTAAGGCCTCTGGATCTTACCGACCTAGTACTTACTCGTGCCTTTGCCATAATTTTAGAGCAAGCTTGTATGTAGATGATGTTCTAAGTCCACCAAAATCCTTAACTGAGAGCATTCTGGCTGGTTACAAGGAAACAGCTCTTGCCTCGGGTTGTTGTTCGTCCACAGAGTTCCTTTGTCATTCACTTTGTCCGGGCAACGCTCTTGCCGAGCTCTGCTTTCCTGGCAGCAGGACAGAGAGCGCTTGCAGGCAATTCATTAGCCTGTAACATTATATGCATAACAAGATCCAGCCCATACCACGAACCAGCGAACATGGCCACCGTACTAGGCTGCAAGCGACAGGGGAGAGGAGAAGAGGCAGGGCGCATAGGTCGCGTTACGTGGAATGGCGCTAACGTTATTGCACCGCTGCAACCTCCCTTTCAACTCCACCGGCGCAGCTCGTAAAACCTGCCCCTGCCCTGCAGCGCCGGTTGCTCAGCGGCACCGCGCGAACATTTAATTAAACGGCTGCTTTGTGAGCAAAGCGCAGTGAAGGACAACAGCTACGTACGGCGCGGCCGTATAACTCGGCCGCCGTAGCCGCCGTGGCAGCTTTATGGGGAGTGTGGAAGAGCACACGAGCCGCAGCGGCGAGGCCCTCAGCTACCGCGGCGCGGCTGTGCAACAGGCAGCCTCAACGAAACGAAGCGTTTCTTGGGGCAAGGGCGCAGCTGGGGAAAAACGGTTGTGCAGAGCGGGCAGAGGAGCAAGCACACGAACGCCGCTTCCCCGTGAGCGGTGCTGCTGCCTGGTGCTGGGTGTTAAGAGGAAAGACTCGGCCCACAGGTAAAAAGCAGCAGTGTCCGCTTGACTGGTATGTTCAAAGTTAGGCTCTGGCAATTACTAAATAAGAACATAATTAATTATTTCTTCAGCTGAATAGTCCCGAATCCTACCACAAATCAATCAGCTCTTCTAGCCTAAGAAGCTCCGACTCTATTTTAGCTCAATGAAAACCAAATCAATGAAGGCCAATTATAGCCCATCCCATTAGAGTATGCAAATAGAGCATCCTATAGATGAGCTGCCGCTGCCAGTTGCAAGGCAGAAGGCAAACGTGAGCTGGTGCTGGCCCCTAGCTGCCTGTGCCGTAAAACACGAGCTTCTTCCCCATTTATTTCCAACGGATGCAAAAGCAGCGGGGACCACCTGCGTCCCAGAGCTGCTGCTCTCCAGTTTCCTACAAGGCAATTTAGGGCCCAGCAACCTCCCAAGTGCGTCTCATAATGTAGATTCCAGGTTAGCTACAAGAAATGGTACACGTGGAAATTAGAGTGCGCCTCCTGCAACAGCCCCAGCCTTCCTGCCGTCATCCTAGATAATGAAAAGGCACTTTAAGCAGCACATAATTATATAGCAAGGAAGGGATTGCAGCCAACAGCTACCTACATCAATTAGGCATCTCACCATCTCAAACGACCATGTAGAGCTTTCTGAGCCTCCGGAACAGATTTCTGGTGACAGACACAGCCACTTGTATGATGTATCCCCCATGCCACTTCACTGATCAGAGCCTGTTTTCTCCCTTCCAAAGCACGAGTTTGTAGGGAAACCCAAAACAAAATCTTAGCGTTTCATGGAGCTTTGTTCCCTTTCCTGTCAAAACTGAAAACATACCAGGAAAGCTTGGCAAAATATTCCCACATGCAATGCATTCACTCCATAGCTGGTTAGAAAAATGAGATTTCTATAAGAAACAACACTTTAGGCCAAAACCCACCCACGCACTGTACCTTCCTGTCCATGTGGCTAGACTCTGTTCCAGGCTTTGTGAACCACCTTGGATAGGCAACTTGCATCTTTCCACAGCTCAATTAAATACCTGAAAAATATGAGGAAATATTTTCTTCATGGCAACATGAACGAGTGTTGCAAACACTTGTGGTTGACCACATAGCAGCTTAGTGACTTTGGCAAGATCAGGGTATCTCCAGAGTTGGGGTGTTCAAACTCTGCAATCAGTGGATGTTCTTTTCTGAAGCAATTTTAAGAGGAACAAGTTTACACTATATTTGGAGTGAAGAAAAATTATTACTGCTTCTAACCATCTCTGACATGTACATAACAGACAGGACAAACAAAACCTGGGGGTTAAACTACTCCAGCCACATTTGACTCTTCTTTATGTATTTGTAGGGAACCAATTTCTATAATAAACCCAGACACACTGTGGACTGTATGGAATAAGCTTTGGGCTTCATCTTTAACAACTGTAATCTCTCTAACTTCCAGTAGCCCCTAAAGACTTTTGAGGCTTTGGAACGGAAACAAAAAAGTGGTTTAAAGCCAATCAGTGATTTATTCATGAAATAAAAAACATCCTCTCCTTCAGAGAGTTTGGAAAGCAATGAGCAAAGCCTTGTGCAAAGTAACGTGATGTTCAGTAGCATAACCTGCTTGAAGCCATGTACTGAAGAGACTATTTTACCTTTCTGTTGAGAGAATAGTGTGAAATAAGCACTCATTTTAGAACACACATACAAACACATGCAGCTGTAAGGCTGCCAGAGACACTGCAGTAAGGGACTCTGGGAGATTATAACAAGGTATCTTGAAATTGTTATCACTTAGCCCTGAAAATATTTCCAGGGCTATCAAGGGCATTCTCAAGACAGCCCTTCTGTCGCATCCTGGGATGTATTTCCTCTGCCTTCTCCCTGGGTCACAAGCAATTCAAATAGCAATTTTCTTAATGGCTGAGTGTTTTACTCCCCACAGAGTTCATCATCCTAAAAAAAAAACCACAGTGACTTACACGAACAACCTTTCCTTTTTCAATCTTTTTACTGTTTTTTTTTTTTTGTTTTGTTTTTTTTTTTCCAAAAAAGTGCAAGAAGATACCCACAAAATGCCAGGACATAACTGCAGGGGGTCTTATATGCTAATAAATGCTAATAAAAGGAAGCCCGAAGTGTGAGTAGCAGTATCCAAAAAGTAACAGAGCTACAAATCCTGGGGCTGCCATCAGCAATTGCAGCAGAGCTTGTCAGAGGAGGAAGGTCTGGTTTGCTACATATGCAGTTTTCAAAGCAACATATTGAAAATAAGCTACTAAGTAGCCCTGAGATTTCCACCAAGACCCAGAGGTGCCAGAAGTTTCCACCCAAGTCCCCAAACCTATCTGAAAATTTCACCTGGATATTTAATAACACATCACTAAACCCTTATTAATCAGTATTCGTAAGGTAGTGGGGCACAAGAGCCAGGAGGGACCCTGATCCATTTGGTCTTTGCACCAGACAACTGGCATAAGTTTGTGCAGAAGCTGCCTCACAACAAGCGTTAATGTACATACAACTTGTCTCCCTCTCACCAGCTTCCTCTGCTTCTTGGATTGACCACTCTGTTTTAAGGGTTATTACACAAAAGCATTTACCAGGAAATGTTACCTCCTCCTCTCTGTATAATCAAAAAAATCGAGGCTGCAATATGACAGGACATGATACTCAAGAGTCACACTCTCCAGCTCTGTGGGCCAGATTGGTCTCTGTGTTTATAATATAGCTGCCTAAGTATGCACTCCTTGCCACTCAACGTGATTTGAAACACTTACTTTAATAGTGCCTTGGCAGTAATTACTAAAAAAGAACATAAAATTCCTTTTAGGTTTCTATCATCCTTTCTAGCTCTTCCAGTTTTTGTCCCTTTCTATTTCCGAGGTCATGGTGAGCTCCTTGGAGACAGCCTGTT
Source organism: Nothocercus julius (assembly GCA_013398735.1). NCBI lineage: Eukaryota > Metazoa > Chordata > Aves > Tinamiformes > Tinamidae > Nothocercus > Nothocercus julius. Next base: position 419,074 of record VZSV01000304.1, read on the forward strand.
AATGCGGTTGTAATAAGGGAGAGAGACATGCCTGGAAAATACTTGAGATCGGTAAAGCTGGAATAGAGGCAGGAAGGGATGGGGGGACCTCTTCATTGCAGTTAAATGAGCTCAGGACTTTATTTCAAGAACTTTGCTATGCCACAGCCTTTAACTCTTCTCAGACAGAGCTCTAGGATGGACAGTTAATTCTCTCTTACCTACTGTTTGGCTAAACGAGGCCTTACTAGGATGATAAACTCTCATCCTGTAAGTGCTAAAATAAGACCAACCCAGCTCCAACTGCAATGTCCGATACAGGTAAGAAATCTGACAGCCTCACGACATTTCTGTGGTCTGGCTCCTTCCCCTAAATCCATCAGGTTCATCCTTGAGCTCATGACAGAGGGCAATGCAATGCGTTGCTATAGCTCCTTCAACCCCAAGCTCGCCACACACATCAAACCCCAGGCTAGATCCAACACTGCCGTGTTGTTACTCTCCAGTTTCTCTGCAGAACAGGGAGCAGAGGGCATCTCTTCAGTGCATGTCCTCTCCCTCCAGCTGATCTGCTCAGGAACTCGTCGTCTTTGGTCCCCTTGGAAAGCTCTTCTGGCCATACCCCTTGGACCTGCCGCAGGCAGAGCTGAGGAGGGTGGCCTCCCCGGCCCACGCTCAGCCCCTGGCACAGCGTCTCGTGCGGCCACGGTGCCACGGGAATCCGTGGCAGCTCCGCAGGCTGCCGGTTGCCAGCTAGGGCTGGAGCAGGATCAGTTACAGAGCGGGTGGCAGCGAGGCCACCTCGGCCGAACAGGCGGCCCCACGGGCAGCGGCTTCGCTCCAGAGGCAGCCCTGGCTTAGGGAACGCGAGCACGGGCTTCGGCACTAGCAAGGCACGTGGTGGGGCAGGGCTGCCTCCGGGGAATAAAGCAGCATTTTCCAACGCAACCAAGAGCTCCATTTTGTTTCCCATTGAAGCTTGGCTGAAGACCTTTCCCCGGCTGTGCTGCGGAGCACCAGGTCACTGCGCTCCCTCTTCAGCTTTCCAGGAGAGCTGTGGAGGGCTGGGAAAAGCTAAGGACATGGCTGTAGAGTTTCAAGCAAAGGAAAACAAAACAAATGTGACTGCCTGTTACCAATCTGAGAGGCTTATTTTAGTAAGAACCGGCCTTCTTGCTGTCCCGAGGCTTTTGATCTGCAGATACCACAGCCAGATCAGTAACAGAGGTAAAGCCCTGAGCAGACCGGGGGTAGCCCCCCGCAGCCTGCCCGCTCTGAAGGCGATGCTCAGGGGCTCTGGCTGATACAGCTGAACATCAAAGAGACTTTCAGACACTAAAAAGCTTCCTTCAAGACTGCGAGGAGCCATGTTTGCCTTGCAGTTTTGGCATTAGTCCCACCCAAAGGGCAACAACCGTCTCAAGTGTTAACATGCTCAGAGACAAGTGGAAAGCAACTTTTTCTAGCTGCTCCACTATAAAAGATGCAGGCAAACAAATCCCAGAAGAGCCTCTTTGACAGAGCGCGTGGTGACCTTCACTAATAGCGAAGAAAATAGTGAAGAAAAGTTTGTGATCGGTCAGGTTGCAAAGAACTAGGGAGGAGACACCTCCCTAAGGAAGAGCTCACTAGGAGCAAAAATACCCATGAGTGAAAGAGCAGATAGTAAAGATATTTAAGTCCCCCCAGCCTTGGATTCTTTTTCAAACAGAATTATATTAAACCCATCTCCAACCTTTCTCTTTAAGGGCCAGAAGAGCTGGCAACGAATCTCAACATGACTTGGACATTTCCATTCTCTAGGAGCACTGAGCTAAGCCACATCCCCACGGGCTTTGTACAAAGCCAACAGGAAAGAGCTCAAAACAGGGACCGGCCATTTCACTACACGGTAGCTTTAACGGCAGCTTTTAATTCACAGGACACTACCTTTTATGAAAGGTGTATTTGTTTCTTACAAAATACAGAGGATTCGAAGGATTCAAAGCCTTAAAATGTGTCTTTCACAGTGCTTGGTCCAAGATTCTGCCAGTGGAGTCTGGCAGTATAAGGGGACTTCAAGCTGTGCAAAATAATAGGGATGAATAACTGAGCAGCGTAGGAAGAGGATCCATACGGGGTTCTCTTAAACAAGGCTGTCTCCCTCCCTCCTCAACAGGGAATGGTCCTTACGGCCAAGTGTGATGAGGAAGAGATTTGTGCTGCCCACAGGAGGCCACACTGCCAAATTCCCTTCCCTTCTCTTCAGCACAACCCCAGCACTAGGAGTCCTGTGCACGAGCCTGAGTTTGACTGCGGATGTTGGAAAGGAGCTGACCTCCTCAACAGGGAAATTAGGAGGAATTCTTGCACAAGATGAAGCGTAAGGAAGAAAATTCCCGTATGCTGGGCAAGAGTTGTCCAGTAGAGCCATCCCACATGGCCTCATACACCACCTTGCTCACTTCAGGCAATGCTGTCAGGCACCTAGACTAATCCATTAGCCAAGGATGTAGCAAGGAGAGCACGGCACCGATCTCATCATCCTTCTATAGCAAAATGAAACCAACTGTAGGAGGCAAGTGACTTGCTTGTGTTGGAGCAAAGCAAACCAAAAGAACAAAAACTGTGCCTTATTTTGGGGCAACATTTGCAATAAAGCTAATAAACCCATAGTTTTGCAACATTTGCAATAAACTCATAGTTTACTCCCTTCTGAGGCAAAGAGCCTCGACACGGCACTGGGCTACAGGCTGTAGCCTACTTGCAAAAGGCAAGAATGCCCCATCCTCACTCAGCTGCAGCTCGTCCAAAATCCCCTCTTCCCTACTCAGGGAAAGAAGGTTTCTCTGGCGTTATAAAAATGGGTTAATAGGATATCCCAGGCTAATTCATTGCACAGGGATGCAAGTGAAAATCTTTCATGCTGCCACCACCTGAAACGTGGCATTGCTTGAAGGCTGAAGCCTGAAGGAGGATGTCTGCTTTCTAAAAGGTATTCAGCTCATGTCTGCATTAAGGTAATTGCCTCACAAATCCCAGACAAGTTTCCCCTTCATTTCTGTGTGATAGTTTTTGAGAGACCTCTGGAAATCTTAAATACTAAGACAGGCTGTAGGCTCACGATACAGCCCAGAATAACAGACCTCAGATCCATCCTGGTTTTAAACTGACGTAAGTCGGATGAAGCCAAAGTCACGTGCACGGGATGTCATCAGGTAGGGCATGGCACTGCAGTCCACAGAGACTGAGGGTTAGGAACCTCTCCTCTCTCTGCAATGAAGATACCTACACATTTAATGCCCAGAGGGATGTTGTGGAAAATGAACACATCATCCGATGTTTAAGTGGAAATTACATTTAGCCCAGTCCGTGGGCTGGACAACACCCTGGCATAAAAACACAACAGAATCACCGATGATGATGAATGTAGGATGGAGAGCAGGCAAGCTAACCCCACCACACTGAGAAGAAGGAAGAGCCCACTGGCTAAGTTGAGCACATCAGCGGGGTTCCGGCCACCGTGCCCTCCCCGGCCAGCAGGGAAAAGGCAGAAAGTCACCAAGGTGACTTCCCAGCTCCCTCACCGTGTCGTTGCAGGCAGTGCCACTGAAGCTGGACACAGACAACTCCACTCGTCTGTCCCACGGGTGCTCCCATCACCAGTGTGTCATTTGGAAAAGAGACCCAAGCGCTTGCCCCTCCCGTGGAACCCAACAGAAGCAGCATTCTTACCCAGGGAACAACATAAATACACCTGCTGCCCATCTTGCATTTCAAAATGAGAATACCATTTTTCTTAATAGACAAAGGGTAAAAAGAGGTCACACACACAGTCATAGAGCCCAAAAGCCTGATATTAATTTTGAGAGACTGTAATAGCTTCATGATCTGTGCAAGAAAATCACTGACATTCCAGATGATGTCCTACATGCACTGGCTTCTCTAAAATGAATTTACCTTTTCATTATTATTTACTGACTGCGCTTGTATTTCATTTGTATAGATTTTATCCAACAAATTGGGGGGGGAGGGCGGAAAACAGCCTTGGAAAATCTAATAGAAAGATGGAGACAGTGAACAATCATTGGAGTCTGTATCTTGACTCTTGAGGTCACATTTCTGCCTTTTTTATTATGTTCATTTCAAGGAAATAAAAAAAAAAATCCATATGGCAACATATCAGATCTGAGAATAGCAGGGACACATCCACGAGGAGCAGCAGGGCCTAAAAAGCCCAGCTGTGACAAAAGCAAGAGGCTACTCCCACCTAGGCTTCAGCAACTAACCTGGCACCCAGTGAATATTCAAAATACCTCTGGATTTCTAGCAGCCTCCTACAGCATAGGCTCAGGCATGACCTGTGTTTTGCAGCACCCCCTGGCCTATACCCAGGCTCAGAATGACTGCGATGGAGCCTCCATTCCTCGCAGCCTGCAGTGGTTCAGCCCATCGTATCCACCCACCACCTGGGGATCGGGGCAAAGAGTGGAGCCCTTCAAAGCTACTGCCGCTAATGAGTCTTCATAGAGACCTATCTGAACAACCACAGGACCAGGGTCACTACGGCCCGCTTCAGAAAAGCTCAGCGATATCACTAGCTTCCATTTTATCCTCATTTAACAAAGCTATCTCAGTGAAACATTGACTGGGAGAAAGGCTGATTAGCTTGCAATAGGAAAGAGCACTGAATAGAAATAACAAGGCATAAAATAAAAGATGGCCCAAAAAGACTAGCAAAGCACCAGCCTATAGTCTCCTAAACCACCAAGGCAAAGCAAGTCTGTTTTGTTACTTGTCTTTATTAAACACAAAATACAAGCAGGACAACATATCACCATGACTAACATTGGAACGGGCCTAGTACTCACTCATCAAGTGGCAAACTCTTGTTTTATGCCTTCAGTGTTCAGAGATGCCACACACATCCTCTTCCCATCTCTCCCAGAAGGGCAATACCAGCAAGCGTATAAATCACCCTGAGCAAAAGCATTTCTCCCCCGTCTCCCCTCACCAAAACAAGTTCTGCAAGAAGGCAGGCAATGACCAGGGCACAAAAAAGGGCTGGGAGGAAAGGAACAGAGACCTAGCTGTCTATTGAGGCACTGAGCCATCAAATTTGGCTCTTGTCTGAGAACTTATTTGGGTTTTGAGCGGTTTTCTATAGGAAGCAAAGCTTGCAGCATCATGGTAATTATGTGATGGGCAGTGCATCCTTAGGAACTTTGGACTTGTCTATTGCTTTCCAACATTTTCTGAAAGGAAGTAAAGTTCTTTAAGATAAATAGAGCTCTATTTATCTCATTAACCCCAGCTGGCCAGCTTGAGGACAGATTATATTCCTGTCTCCACAGAAGGTAATTGATGCAAAAGACACACAAGAATGCACAGCCAAGATGCCTTATTGTAGCGCAGCCCTGTACTGCTGTATCCGTTACAAGTTGCAGTCTATGCTGTGTGCCACAAATCCATACAAAACAGGGCTTCCTTAGTCTTTACGGGTGGCATTTTTCTTTATCCAATAGGTATTTAGAGTCAAACACATGCAGGAAACTAGGAACCAGGGAGTTAGTACTAGTACCTTGGGTAAGGTTTCATAGCTGAAGTCTGCTTCCTTCTTATTTTTGCAGCTACACTGCTACTTGGCTCTTTCCTTAAATACCTCAGTACTGCTTTAAATCCCTTCCATCCCTCACGGGATACTTTGCAAACTGCGGAATTTCTTGACCATCCACTTCCTGAGAAACACAAGGCAAAAGAAAGAACATGAGACTACTTGCCAACTAGGTGGTTAAAACTTTCCTTAAGTTATACCAACTACATAGTTACATATACTTAGATGAACTATATATTCAAAAGATGAAAGTCTGAGAAAACCCTATTGACCTGTTGAACAGTGAGGTTAAAAAGGACATTCCTAAACAGCTAAACTCTCAAAATAGAGTAATTTGGCTGCTGGCCCTATAGCTTCCAGAGCAATATTGGTGTACTTATAAAAAATTGCCAAAGACTCCTGATCCTGAGGATTTTCAATCTCCCTCATATCAAGCATAAGTTTTCTACAATGGTAGAAAAAGCCTATTAGAGGTCAAACTACTTAAGCTGAATACAAAACAGGAGTGCCAGCAATAACTACGAGGCTTAATGTAGAAACAACATGTAGATTTGAGTTATGTGAAAAGATTAGTGACACCTGCTTTGGGTTGTACCATCATCTACCACCTCAGCTACTTATGTGTTTGCTCTACTTCAAAGAAGAAACAATTTTTTTCTTTTTTTTTGGTTGGGGCAATTTAAAAAAAAAAAAAAAAAAGAAAGAATACTAGTAACTACCTAAAACCTAGCTATTATTTTGGTGCTTGGCCATGGTGTCTTGTACAAGTGACATGCATTTGATCTCATTTGCGATTACTCCACAAGCAGCTCTGCAAGCCTTTGCAGGGCAGGAAAAGAGCCAAGAGCTTCTTTGCTTTTCTCCACCTCAGTCATAACTCAGGGGAGTCCTGAAAGCAGAGATGCACAACTCATGTTAGATTTTATTAGATTTTTTTTCTTTCTTTTTTTTTTTTTTTCCTCCCCCTGAAATCAAATTCCTTCCCTTAACTCTTGAAAGAAAGAAAAATAAGGTTCTTTAACTTAAGGTCCTTAAGGAGTGATCAATGCTTTCCAAAAGAAACCTTTCCAAAGGCAGGGAAAGAGAGGCAAGAGCAGCTTTGCTAATACTGAGTTAAGTGACACCAATAATTCATTGTCCCAATGGCACCTGCAAATGGGGCATGTAGAGCTGCCCTGTACAAAACTTCCCCCAGCTACATAATGCTGTTGTATTACCTTATCATTGCCCTAGCACTCAGCAGGGCTTTTTCCCTTGGAAATGCCTTTTGCCCTAAGCAAGGGTCAAACCACAGTTTGCAGCAAGATTTCCTAATTCAGTGCCATTCACAGTTACTGAGGATCAACTCCAAAGGCAGGAGAGAAGTGGTGACACAGTCAACCCCTTAGCCAGCCACAAAGATTGGCTTAGGAATTGCATACTTAACCTTCACCTATTTTCACTTCATGTTTCATCTGTAAAGCAATATATTTAATTATATACAGATTAGAAGGTTATTTGTATGCCTATACACACACGCCAAAAAAAAAAAAAGGTTTTCTAACACAAAGCTCCCTACAGAAAGGGCAGGCCAAGCTCCACCTCAGAACACACCCATAAATTATAGCTAAATTCACTATTCCAAAGGTTACACGTCCAGTTCATCTCAGCTGGAATACAAAAGCTCAAGTTAAAGTGGGATTAGGCTCAAACTGGGCAAGAACTTCTGCCTTGCTTCATTGCTATCAACTCTAACCCTCTCAACAGTAACATTTTGCTCTTTAAAGGAGCCTATCAGGCTAATCCAAAAAGCATTTTCTAATGCTTTCTTCAAGGTCACATAGCTCCAGTGGGTTTCAAGATTAGATATCCCAAGTAGAGCATGCAGTGTATCTGCACTGAACTTGACGCCTGGAAGCATCCATGCTAATGCAAGTGTACATACTGAAGAGTAAGGAGGAAAGGGGGAAAAAAAATCAGGAACCTTAGGAATCTCATTTGTGACGCTAACATGTAAAAGGATGTTTTTCAGTTTTGGAACAGGGCTTTTCAGCACAGCATTAAACTGAATGTCTCTCTGCTCTGGGAAAAGACAACTTGGAAATGAACTCACCATTTGTGACATTTAGAAGTTCATTGTTGCTTTAGAGTTAATTACAGTTTAATTGCTCAAATCTCCCTGAGGTGACTTCACATTCTAATCTCAAGGTCAGTCTGCACAACATGCAAATCACTTCTACTCTCTAGACAGAATAGACACCTTGATTTGGTGGAGGGGGAAAAAAAAAGAAAAAGTCATGTTAGATATCAGGTTAAGAGTTGAACTACAGATGGTGCTTCATGCCACAGTCAATTAAGCTTCTGTGACCCTCTGAGTTTTCAGAAAATAAAACTCTTATTTAAACACATAGAACAGAACATAAATGTCACACAAGACCCATTAGAAATATAGAATTTATTTCTCTTTACATTAAGACAGCAATACATTGTAGTCTTGAACATGCCACTTCTTGTATCATAGATGACTTATGGATCCTGTTGTCATAGCTACTGCTGGCCTGAATCAACACAGTAGATTCGGAGTTGTACTGTAAGACCTTTAAGACTTTTAAGCCATTAGCAGAATTTTATTTTTTTTCCTCCAGAGATGCAGTCGTGCAAATCCACTTCCCAGAATACACCCGCCACAACCTAACCTATCCAGCTGCCTGCTGTGTCTTACCCTTAAGAGAGCTCTCCAGGTCTGAAGAAAGCCAATTGAACAGTAGCAGTAGACAGCAAGATTGAGGATTTGCTCTGTACATCTCCCCTCAGACAGCAGTTGTCAATAAATCATTTGCATGTCACGAGGCTGCCAAGTTCCCCATGGTCCTTGAGCTGCGCTTTTGGCAGAGCAGCTCCTTCTCTGGCCTTTGGGATCTATCAGTCCTTGCCACCCTCCTCCATGCATACCCTCGGCAAGGTAGCCAGAGTCAGTCCTAATTTTGACACCATCCTAAATCACATTATATAACAACTCCACAACAAGCCTGTGAGCATCAGGGAGCAAACAAAATTTGGTTACACTTCAAGTTGCCAGTTACCACAGCCAAGCTGTACCCGCACAACTAGCGCTCTGACAGCATCTGTTTAGTGCACCTCCCTTCAGCCTCAAGTTCAAAACGAGTGCTGCTTTTGGTGCTCTTGTCCCTTAACTCTCCACACATCCATTCCTTACCAGGAGCCACAGTACAGCAGTGCATCATCATGCTTACAGTGAAGATAAGGAGGGGACAGCAGATGGAGGGGAAAAGGGGGGAAGGAGGGAGAGAGAGATACAGAGACACTGCCCCTGGCAGGCTCTGCACCAGCCACACAGAGAATATGCACACACAGGACAAGAGGGATTCATTACTCTTTTTCCTTGTAATTAAAAACAATTATTCCTGCTAAGGCTGGCTGTGCAAAATTTGCATGAAAGAACTACTGTTCAGTCAGACTCTGTTCCTGTAGACAGATTTCCTACTGATCCATTTCTTACTAGCATCTTGCTGTAGTTTTTCTGCTGTTCTTCCCTGAAAGTGTCCTTGACTTTAGCTCGTTTCAGGCCTCCATCCCTAGAACAGAGCAGAAGAGAGGTACTCCAAGTTTGTTACCACTACTGTTATCAAAATTGTTATTATACTGAATATCTTAGTCAATTCTAGAATCTCGTTCTACAGGATGTTTCAGGAGGTTCTTCCCCAGAACTTTTAAATACAAGTTTAAATGCATTTGCTAAAATGGCACGTAACCAAAGCCTTAATGAATATGCAGACGAAATTTAAGGCTTAGCCTATTAAAGGATAATAATAATGATAACCAGGCTGCACCTACGATTGAATAAAAAACCTTGCCTAAGTGGGAAAACATTTCCCTAAGCTGTAGCATCAGCCAATTTTATGGAAAACTATAGTAACAGATAAGTCTATAATGTAGGTAGCTTATATACACTCTTAAGGCAGCTGGCATTACTCACCAAGGAAGTTCAGTCAGTCCTCCTTGTTGAGCAATGGCAGACCTCACTCTGTTGGCAAACTGAACGGCATCTTCTCCTTCCTTCAAAGGTTTCAAGTGCAGCATAAAGAGATCAGAAAGAAACAAATCATGCTTTTTTCCATCTGCTGCTTCATCAGATTAGTTTGGCAACAAAAGATCCCTCCTCCCTTCCCAGGCCAAGATAATCTGAGCTTTCTATGAGTTGTTCATTTAGCTCTCAATTTTTCCCCAAAATGTTAAAATGTGGGGAAAGTTTTGCTCCAGCACAATGAGTTCATGGACAATTCTGCAAACTAAGAATATACTCTTAACACTAGCTGGCATTAGCCAATCCTTAAAGAAAATAGATCAGGAAAAGCAAAGTTCAGTTACAGGGCAAAAATCAACACTAACAGAGCCCAGGATAAAACCCTTTTCATTTGGATGGGGGTGGGGGAGCAGAAGTTGGTAGAAAGAAGAGGGGGAAAAACAAATAAAAAACAAGCTTGCAAGTGGACCTTAAACTACATTCAACCATAAACGAGGTTACCTTTCTAACCATCGGTGGCATGTACCACACATCGCACACAATGGCCCAGCTGGTCATTATTCGCAGCAGATAGCTCACAATGTTGTACTTGCTACTGTTCCAGAACGCATCTCCAAACTGCGGATCATACTGTAAAGGATCACAAAAGGCAAACTGTAAAACCAGTTCCTCACAGAAGGCCACAGCCTCTTTGGGATTTCAGGAGGATATTGGCAGTCACAAGCCAGAGAGAATATTCACACCTGATGTGTTTACTTAAGAGGAGGCTTTATAAAGTTAAGCCATGTTCATTTATGCATCTTGTTGCTACATAGCAGGGGCAGTCACCTGTTTGCTGGAACTGCCACAAGAGTCACTTCCTCTGTGAGCTCCAGGCTTCTCTTCCTTTCAGCACTGGGAAGGACCATGTGGGTCTCCCTCTGCAGCCTTCCTTTCTTCCAATGTTCTGGAGGGCATCAGCCCTCCCAAGTCCTAGGCACTGAGCTCCACTAACTGAAGGATGTCTCCCACGCCTCTGCTTTTCCCTCCCCACTACCCTATCCCTGCTCTCCCTCCACCCCAACCCTCTCCCTCGGCCCCCTTTCCCTCTCCCCCTCTTTCACTTCCTCAGCCCTCTGGCTCCATCAAGCTCCATCTTTTACTAGCAGCTGGGCAGAGATGGCTTCCTAAATCCCAAGAGAAACTGATCCCCAAACATTTAAGGGCTAAGCAAGCACTCATTTCCCTTCACCTTGATCGCGACAGGATAGATTGTCCCTCCTATTTCAAAGCTCCCCTTCTTGAACATCATCACAGATGTATTATTTATGCAGGTGCCTGTCCAGAAGAAAAAGTCATTGCCACAAGACTGCAACAACACATGGGTCTTGCATATGCTGAGGAACAAGTGCAGGTCCCTTAAGGTTAAGAAATTCCCCCCCTCCTCCTGTCCTTCCTTCAGTCCTGTGGCAGACTCCCTGACTGAGGCAAGACCACATGCAAGAGAAGGAACACAAGAACAGATTCAGAGTATAACAAATAATATTCCCATTCTTCTGCATACAGCTTCTGTCAGAAGATCCAATAGCCAGAGATCATACACTGTTGTGTTTGTGAAGTCCTACAAGAAAAGCCAAAATAATACCCAAGTCCTAATAAAAGTCTAAGCCATTGGTTAGCTCCCTTAGAGCACCAGAAGTCACAACAAGAGTGACAGAGGTGAGATTATGTTGAACAGAGGGAAAGAGCTGTTCTGTTTCTTACCTTCTGGAAAAATTAAAATCGGAAGTTTGCTCTTGTCTGCCACATGTTCTCTCAGTCTGTGGAAGCAAAAAGAAAGTTTAACAAACAGTTTCCTTCCACTTGTACTCTCCAGGCAGATGTGTTTTAATGAAAAAAGTGGTGGTTACCCAGATAAGATCTTTTCTTATACTCAGCTACAATCCAATCTGTCTCAAAATCTTTGGTCTGAAACACTTCCCCCTTGGGAAGCTTGTAAAGTATTCAGGCATTCCTCAGCAATATGGGGGCCTGACATTTGGCAACAGTCTACTGTCCCCAAGCAAGCGCATTGCGGCCACTCTGAATGAGCCAGTCAGCTGCAACTCAGCCCCTCCTCTTGCTCCAGCTGCTGGCATACAGCCACTGCTGTACTGAGGGTTTCCACTCCTACCTGCTCCTCCTAGTCGGAAGGTTCCATCAGTAACATGGAATTCTAGATGCCTGGTGTCCCTGTCATTGAGGCTTGTAAGCAGCAGCCACCACTATTTGGAATTAGACAACTAGATACAAGCCCTACCCACAGAAGAAGCTTTTGCAAGACACCAAGACCTCACAGGACAACGAGGTTCCAAGTGTCACTTCTCACAGTCACCTCCCCACACTTGTGTCTTACCAGATGTGTAATTCCTAAGCTGGGCCCTTGATTTTTGAGTCGCATCTCACCTTTTTGTCACTAGGTGGCGGTCTTTAACTTCTGAGCGTTCAAACCAGACATGAGGACAAGCCTTTACCGTGGCTCTCTGAATAACTCCCATGAGCCCACCGTGAACCTGGCCAACCTGCAAAACCAATGAGACATTAGCATAAAAAATACTCTCCTGGAAAGTACAGATTCCTCTCTATTCCTACGACTAAAAGAAAAAAAAAGCCTACTGGAGACTGCAAATCAGGATTGGGAAATGCCAGTAAAAATTTGTGAAATGCAGTCACTTAAGCAGGCCTAGAAGCATATGTAAAACTATAATCTCTAGTTTAATATTGGAAGAGCCTCCTGGCATTGACCTTGCAGGGTAACTGCACCAGAACAAAAGCTTCTGTGTAGTCCAACTTGAGCACAACTGTACTTTTCCCACCAGCTAACACTGAACATCACTACTAAATGTGGAAATTAAACACTAAACCCCACAACCAATATCGCCCAGCCTTCCCCTTTAACATGCCACACCTCTCCCCCATGCCACAGCAGGCCCCCGCGTACCATCGCATAGCAGCCATCATTTGTCAAAATGATCGCGTCTATCGGTGATGTGTGGTTGGCCACACAAATGCCGCCTTTCTGAGGTTTGTTTTCCCTGCAAATACAAAATTTGTTGTTAGACTAACATTGCAGGGCGCATCCCCTTACACACGTTTCTTGAAAACTTCCAGGTGAGTCAGCATCTAGCTCAACATCCACCTAGGGACCAGAAACAAGCAACCCCATTTCAACAAGGATATTCATGCACAGAGTTGCGCACAAAGGCCTAGACAACCCTAGCGTTTGGCTCGCTCACTTGTTATGGTAATGGATGGTACCGGAGAGCGCTCTAACGAGGATTCGGGAGCACGTGAGGTGGACGAGTTCACTCAGGTAGCTTTTCACACTGAAAGAGAGAACACAGTAGCGTGGAGCATCCTGCAAAGCAGTTAGATACAGACAATATTCTCCAGTCTATTCGGAGCTGGGGATAAGAGGTTTCTCTTAAAAGCACAGTGGGACATTCTCAGCTGAATCACTCACTTGCTATAGTAACTAAGCCCAGACACAACATCCCCATAATCTTATTTACTCAGGTAGCAGGCAAGGCAGAAATTTCCTCACTGGTATTTTGTATCCTAGTCACCCAGGACTGGTACCTCAAAAAGTGTTAGCGTATAACAGGAGTGACCTTGGCAGGGAGACCCCACTACAGAACAAGGATGCCAGCATGTCTTCTGAATTACAACTTGGACAGGTGGAGACAGAGGGAAGGAGACCTGAACAATTCAGTTATCACCTTCAACCCTTGTTTGCTCTGTTTCTGGCATTGCCCCAACACAGAGCCATGTCTGCCCTTTCCCACGCACTTCTGCATGTGACTGGGCTGTCCCTGCCTGCACGCTGCTTCACTACCCTATCGCTAACATGCACTGCTGAAATCAGATTGTTTCCTCCAATTATTTCCTCCCATTAGTCCTTTTAAAGAAACCTTAGAAACTCAGTAGGATATTGCACTACTTATTTATCAGGTGGATTAAAAGCAAAGAAGTTTGTTTATTTATTAATTCTCATTTCCTTTGTCTTCCTCACTACCTGTAACAAGGTCACTCCAGTACACATCTTTCTCCTCCTTTCCTTAAGGAATGGACATGACCAGCATTCTACCTGAGGCGCTGTTTTGCACCTCAGTTCCTCAGCTCAGCAGTCCTGAGACAACAAGGTATTTTGGTCCCCAAGATCTTCCTGACATTTTTCCATTTTAACAACTCTTAGGCCTCTCGCATAAAAGAGTCCCTCAGCATCAAGCTTGGCCAAAAGCTGTCCCCAGGCTGAAACACTGCCACAAACAGGGACACAGTCTTGTGGGTGTAATCTACTATGAACAGCGTCAACATCTGTCCCAGTCTTCACCTGGACTTCTCTGCACAGCAGTGCTACCGACTTGGCTAGTGCGTCCCCCACATCCACAACACATGCCTACTTACCTGCTGTTTGGCAGCTGCCCTACCACTGTTGTCCCCACAATCATTGAGGTAATCCCAATGGCAGCCAGGGTAAAGCTGTAAGGAGAGAGACATTGAAGCAGGATAATTCATTTTGTGCTTTTCAATACAACCTTTCCCTTTAAAATGGAAATGAATTGCAGAAGTTCAGCTATTCCTCAGAATCCTAAAATACCCATTCTTCTATGACTTTACTATCAATGACTCCCAGCCACATATTGCTCAAAAACACAGTACAAAGTCAACAACATCGGACACACCAATGCTTATAAGGTCAGAGTTTAACTCAATATTGCTCAATTTACCCTTAGATTGCCAATCCATCCAATTTAGGCAAAACAGTCATGGAAAAGACCATCACTTGCCCTAAACTATTCTTCGTGGGGAATGGGAAGATAAATGTTGCGAGCAGCTGTTTAGTCAAAGAAGAGTCTAAGCCAATTATCTGCCTGTATCCACAGGCAGCCTCTGCTAACGTTACCTTCTGCTAGAAAACTTCAGATGATGTGTTCTAAAGTGATCTCCATTGACACATTTTCCCAGATTAACACCATTCCTCCCGCACTCACCGTAGGGGCAGCAGGAAGCAGTACCGCACCACAACCCCAACGCCCCACACAACAGTCAGCCACAGGCTGACGTAGTGGAAGTTGACATTAGTCCTTGTAAGGAGATTCCAGGAGACCAGCTCTTCAGAAGAAAACCTTTGGGTCACTTCATCTTCCACAATGGCCTCAAACCCTTTTCTGCAGAAATAGAAGATGTCCGAGAACTCAAAGTCCACTCGATGCAGACCTGCAATTTCTTTCTCCATAGTGGTTTCATCTCGTTCTATGATACCTTGGGAAAGAAAGAAAGAAAAACTGAATGAGAAAATCATTCTGGACAATAACAGCCATCCTCCAAAGTACTTGCTGCTCTGCAGTGTTCCAGGAGACAGTTTTATCATCAGAGTTCTGCACGTAAAACAAGAAGATCAGAGAACTATTTGAGCACCACATTTGCTTCAGCAGGCTGACTGTAGCTCCCATTCCTCAAATGGACCCTTGAGGAACAACCATATCCAATCTACTGGAGGTGAAGTGAGAAAGACAACCCCTTCCCACCCTCTGACACATTATAAACTCAGAAACTTTATCCAAAACCATCTTGTGCTGACACAGAAGACCAGTGAAAACTGACACCTGAGCAAAGAGCAGCTTTGGACCAAAAGCACCTACCTTACTTCACAGCAGAAGCCTCTTCTATAAGCACAGACAGGATCACACTTTTTTGTTTGTTTTTATTATGGTACTCATTAAAGAAAGAAAAACCCTCCAAGAGAAAGAACATCAGATGAAGTTGTGCTTAAAGGCACCTCTATGTAGTAACAGTATAGTTTGTCACCAACAGTCATGTTTCAGTTCAACTCTGCCCAAATAATGCCTAATGAAAGAAGCGAAAACTACAGAGTACAGAATTGCAGTAGAAATAATCAGTACCTTTGATAAAATTTATACATTTATATATATATATATATATATATATCGTCTAATACGCCAGCCTAATAAGCACTCATTTCTCACAGAGGCTACAAAGGTGAGAGCAAACAGGGCAAGTTACATACAAAGATCAAGTGACTGCTGCCTCGTAAACAAATCTAGCTCCAGAGGCTGATGACTGAGGAGATGTAGACAGGCACTGAACCACAGCAGCCGTCACCTGCAACACTCAGCTAGGACTATATAGGTCCAAGTGCAAGTCATGGCTCTTACAGACTCCTTCTGAACAATTGCTTAATCCCTGTGTTTCAATGCTGGGATTCAAGTCAGAGAAGGAGGACAATCGTCTCAAAACACACAGCACCTTCCCACAAATATACATCCCACAAAATTCAAGTCTGCTTCCTGTGCAAGTCTTACTAGCACATGAAAAGACAGACACAAGGAATATATGGCTGGCAGCTTTTAGATTACAGCTGCTCCAGAGAACATTTCCATTGCACTCTATCATCCCCAGAGGCTCCTGGTTCCTATTTCTTAGCTCAGACTGACACAGGTGCAGCACAGGGGAGCCTAGGGTTCAAGTTCAGCCCTTGGTTGGCACACGCAGGATGCCCTTGCTGTAACCTCTCTCCTATTGTGTCACCGTCATATGGGACTGCCAGCACCTGTGTGGCCTTTGGGAGCGAGAGCGCCCTGCCAAGAGCTCGGTAGCAACATGCACAGAATTAAACACACACTGCTCGAGCAGTATACTTCGCTCTCTTCTAATCAGGAGTACCATTTAACAGCCTTTAAGCCCTTGGCCATGAGAAGGGCTGACCTTGCCACAGGCAGCTGGAAGGCAGCATTAGGCAGGAGCATAACACAGATGTAGCCACTCCGCTATTCACAAAGTCAGGGCACAACCCCTTAGAGCTTAAGCTCTAAATCTCAAGTTGTCATACTCTATTTCACCAGTCATACCACACTCAAAACCCACACTACCTAGTTACAGTCACATATCTGCATGTGTCCTTCTCCCAGGGGCTGATGCTTTCAAAATTTGTACCTGAAGAGCATTTGGGTAGCTTTTTAAATCCACACACTAAAGAGCAGCACAGCCTTTTGACACAACCACTACTCACAGTTACTCAGAGATGCAGAGCCAGCCTCTGAAATCCTGCCCAGCAGAGTGACCCATCGGGTCCGACTGGTGACACAGTGCCCTCCGACACGGGCAACACTGGAAGTGACCGTGCCAGCTAATTCCCCACTTAGCAAGAACAGCGGCTGACCTTTTTCCTGCCACTGTTCTGTCTCACACTGCCAATGCGGGGACAACAGACACTCCCTGGGCCGACAGATACAAGTGACATTGGACTTTGGTAATGCAGTGAAAGGTGTTGTCTCCTCAGTCATGTTGACGCTTGTTTGCAATGTTGAAGAACCAATTGATGTTGGATTTCAAATTCTTCGCAAGATGCACTTTTCACTCTGCCAGGGAACAGTGCCCTGAACCCAGGAAAACAAGTCATTTTGCACACACATGGGATTCCCCCTCCTTTCCAACCCCACCTCCCTGCAAGGATTGGGCACAGGCGGGAGGGAGGAGGCACAGAACCGTCTCAAGTCTGACAGCCCTTAACATGCACACGTGCCTGCTTTTACCTTTACCCCATTTTATTCAATACTCTGCAATCTCTTATCACCAAGGATTTCTCCTCCCTCAGGAAAGATTGCTTAATGCATCTGGGCTTTTCCGCTTGCTCATGTTCCGACAGCTCAGGGGCCAACTTAGGGTCCCCCAGCAGTCATGCAGTCTGTCAGTACCACGCTCTTTTCCAGCACTAGAAATCCAGTGTGCAAACATCTTCAGGCCCTTATGGCCAAGGGCATCCAGCAGCACTCACCTTGGATTCACCCTGCTGCTCCCCCAAGTTTTCAGTGGCCCCAGCACAGGCACAACCAGCACTGAAGGCAGATCCATGCTTGGTGCTATCTACCCAACACCCATTCAGCCCTAGCAGGGCATGGAGAACCTCACTGCTACACTGAGCACAACAGCCACCTAATACCGCTTGGCAGTTCTTACTACACATGTGATCCTCCATATTTGGGGCTGTCCTCTGAGCTAGGACAACATTTTGGAAGCAGATGGGCTACTGGATTGCAGAGGAGGCACAGAAGCAGCAGCTGTGCCTCAAAAGGCACCAGGGTGGAGCCAAAGAGTTTTGACCCTGTAAGGTTAGTATGTTCGTCGCAAGCTTCCTCTATAACATTTCTTTATCCTCTTCCCCTCCCCTGACTAGCATCCAGACAATTCAAAAAGCTCCAGAGAGCAATATAAGTAGTACAGGTTGGTACAAGAAACTACAAGTCTCCCCTGTTACCATACTTCAAGTAAGGGAGTTAGGTGCCAATCTTTCCCATGAAAGAAGAAGCCACCTTGTCTCCTTTGTGGCAAGCTGCTTCTGGAGCATCACCAAACTTTTTGCAGGAGAAGACATCCTCACAGAGGAAATGCTTCCTTTTTGCTTTCAAACCTAATGCAAAAGACTGAACACAGAAGGCCTGCACACTATTGTCTATACAAGTTACCCACAGGCATTATTACTAACGCCTCGAGAGAAATCAAAGGGATGGCTGCAAGCAGATTCGTCCAGGTTATAAACTACAGGATAAAATTATAAGTCACAATTAAGGTCACAAATTAAATTAGAAGTCATATCTGACCCCTGTTAAGAGTTGTTATGCAGCACCTCCAGTTTATTACCACCACTGCTAAGTGACAGCTGGGTCTGCCACCATCCAAGCTGGTTTCACACCTGGCAAGCTGATAGCACAACACCTGATATTCCCAGCATCAGCAAGGAAGCTCCTTTGGAAATGGGACACACACTTTCTTTGGGAGTGAAAAACACATGACCACTTCAGGACTTCATTCCCCATTACTTAACACATGATTTCATGCATTCAGAGAACAATTTCACTAAGTTCTGTCCTGTTTTCAGGTACACTGCCTGCTGAGAGAAACACAGTAAAGAAGCCAACAGTAGACTGATTTTTTTGGACAAATTTATCAATAGAAACATGAATTTCAGTCAAGAAACAGGAGAAGACCAAGTGCTGGCTACAATGGCAGGTTCATCCTTCCCCTTGAGCTTCTCTAAATTCAGGCTACTTTTGCTGCACATACAGCTCCAAAGTTCTCTTGCAGATAGCTCTGCCCCAGTACAGCCTACTGTGACATGTTGTACAGGATAAGACACAGCAAGAGAAGTTTCAAAATTTGGGCAAAGGAGGAAACATGAAGCAATTATTCAGCTCTCTTTCTACAAAGAAAGAGAGCAAGAAGTTCATCTGTGAACACTGAAGTAACTCAAGAGGACAAAAGGGAAATACAAGCAGACTGAAAGAAAGGAAAAAAACAGAAACACACAGAGTCTTACAAGAGAAACCAAGCCCTGAGCTTGTGAAAGAGCAGCACTGGGCTTGGACTTCAAAACACTTCTCACAGATCTCTAGAGATCTGATACCATCAGCAGTAATGGCCAGCAGCCTTGTCAGCACTGACCTAAAAGCAGGCATCGAGACAACAGCAAGTAGTGCAAGCTGAACACTTCCTTCAGTCGAGAACAGTCTCCAGCTTAAGCCTGCTTTGTTTCACTAAACATACCATTATTTCATACCCTTGTTTTCTCAACTCTTCTGGCTTTTCAGCCATTCAACACAGGCCAATACAAGCAGAATTTCATCCTTCAACAGCACTTCTTGTGCCAGTAGGATTTCAAAGTCAGTCAGTCTAACAGTAAGTTGCAGCCATCCCCATCTCCTCTCCTGTTCACACTCACGCACACACATCTACCTCTGTTTCAAACAGCTGCTGAGCTTCAGCATGCAGGTCCTATCGTGATGGCTTGGCTTGGTTCTTACCATTAGCAACAGGAGTTTTGAGCAGCTGCGGCTGTGCCTTTTTGACTCCTTTTTCTATCCGTATAGTGGCCCACTGTGGAAGAGAAAGAAATGTTAACTTCACAGCTGAAATATGTATGTAATAAGCTAATAATGTGCATATAACAAGCAATATTCACTTAAACAAGTCACCTAAGAAGTGAGGATTATTTAAGAGATAGGTTGTGACTTTCAACGAGCGGTCTTTACAGCCACTCATCTTTTTCAGATGAATCATTCCTCCAAAGCAGCACTGCCTGAACATATTTCACAACCAAAAACCCCAGCACCATCAAGCTAGAAGTTTCCCAGCAGCTCTGTCCCTCTGCTTCCCCCACAAACACATGTGGCAAAACTATCCCCAGGCTCAAGAGCCTACTGCTCATTTTCAACCAGTTCAACCTGTTCTTGAGCGAAAGGGCTTCACTCAACTCAGTCCCACAAAGCGATTTTAAACAGCTCCTGCACCTCAGACATCAGCCTTCCCTCGTACTTAGTTAAGCATAGTCAGAAAGACATGGCATTTGTTATGTAGAAGCCTATCTGTCCTGCATCTACTTTTTTTTCCCCCCTACACAACCACTTTTGAAAAGGCCAGGAAGCTCAGCAAAACAATTTTCCATTTTGTGACTGCCTATGACAATAAAGCTATGAATATTATTCCTCCCACACACAACTTGATTCTCTTTCCAGGAAAACGAATTACAATGGGTGTTTCTCAGAGGCACTCAACCTGATAAAAAATTGCTTTAAGTTTGGGATATTACCCTGTCCAAACCTCAGTCCTCAACCGGGATCAGAGGAATACTTGTTGTTTTAACAGCATACAGGTGAGCCTCACTGGTCTGCAAAGAACACATCTAGAGCAGAGACAAGAGAGGGACTACCCACAGGCAGGGCATGAACCAAGCTCCCGATAACTTCATTTTTGAAAGCTTCACCCCACGCTAAAACATGCTGTTTCTACCTCTTCCCTCCAGTAGAGTTGCAGGGCATTCTGCAGGTTCATCGTCCTGACCAACAGTGTTATCTCCACCACCAAACTTCCCAGGTCAGCAGCCTGCTGGGACCGCAACTGCACGCTCTCCTGCCAATTCAAGACCTACCCTGCCAGCATGTTCACTCATTTTCCCAGTTCTTCCACTGCTGAGTCAATAGCTGTTCCAGGAACTATTCCTTCCCACACTACCTCAGTACCTTCTGGTTGCATGTGATCCTCGACCACGTTAGAGCCATGAACCTTCTAGGAAAGACCAAAGCAAAACAAGCTTAGAGGAGGAAATTCCTCAGAATGCCACCATTTCTAGAGTTCCTCAACTGACTGAATTTGGGGTACACATGGACCACCAAATAAATATTCACCCTCAGATCAGGCTTGAATCATTACACAAAATCAACAACAACATTTGTGAGCAGGCAAGACAGGTTTATTAGAAAAAACAAGAGCTTCTGCCGTACACACTATCAGAGAAAAGGAGTTCTCATCTATCTACTCCTCTCAGAGGGGTAATCAGAATGGCCACCTCTTGTTTGGCAAAATCTGGGAGGACAGTTCCTCCACTTGGAGCTCAGAAGAACACACAGCTTTTGCAACGGATCATTCTCGCTACACAAGCCACACTGTTACTGTTAAGCTACTTGCGCTAGACCTAGGGCACAAGTTGCAGACCAAGCAGAAGTCGTGCCACCATGAGGACACAGGCCATCGACATGTAGCTCTGCAATGCTCAAAAGCTCACAACTGTCTCATATCAGCAGCATGTTTCACTCAGCTTTGCTAAGGCAGCAGTGGATTTTTCCCCAAAGCAAAAAGAAGAGGCAGGTTCATGCAATCCAAACAGGTTTCCACCACTTGGATGCGTTGATTTATCCTTCTCCAGAAAGGACATTCATACTACCCAATTTCCCTAACTTCTAGCCCACAAGCTCAG
This sequence comes from Nothocercus julius, assembly GCA_013398735.1. Taxonomy (NCBI): domain Eukaryota; kingdom Metazoa; phylum Chordata; class Aves; order Tinamiformes; family Tinamidae; genus Nothocercus; species Nothocercus julius. Next base: position 440,458 of record VZSV01000304.1, read on the forward strand.
CTAACTTCAGAGAGCTGCAGCACCGCAACGTAGCACTCAGCCCATTTGAAGGGTAAAAGGGAAGACTCAAGTTGCCTCTGCCCTGCAACCATGCCTTAACAGGAGGAAGGTCCTTTAACACAAGCATGGTACCAACATGACACCCTCTACAAACACTGCACACATTTCAGGGGTAACTGACTTGTGCTCCACAAGTCAACAGTTGAGGCAAACTTCTTTTTGGTGCCAGATTTTCCAGGGGATTTTGGCATGCTTCATAAAGCCAGCAAGCAGGAGGAAGACCACCCATCCTTCTTGGCCAGCAGCGTTAAGGCGTGCTCAGGCGCCCAGGAGACCCAGGTCTACCCAACCCTACAACAGACTAAGTCCTCTCCTCCAATCTCTCTTAACCTGCCCTATTTCCCAAGACCATGCATGTTCTAACCACCAAAGAGTAAGACTTGTTTACTTGAGTTTACTTAATCTAATCCTTCCGCTTATTCTTAAGGGCTTAAAATAGAGGAGCTTTCATCAAAGCTAAAAATTTAACTTTGATCAAGTCTAAAGTCAGTTTACATCTACCTTGAAAAAAAGACACCACATGCAAAAATGTGAGTAATTTCCTTTCCTCCTGACTAGCTACCAATTTGCACTGCCCAAGGCCTTCCAGGTGGCTCCTGTGCTCACACCATAGGTCAAGGTATTTTCCCCTTTTAGAGACCAAAAGGAAAGAAAAAGTTTAGCCTGCAACTCTACTCTTACACAGAAGGCAAGCAAAAGGCAGCCTGTTTTTTTTTTTTTTGTTTTTTGTTTTTTTTTAAATATACTGGTTATCAGAAAAATAGACACGCATCAAAGGGGCTCCAGCCCTCCAGCACGTGAGCAGGTAGCCTCAAGTACCTTGGTGCAGACCTCACTTTTATCAGGAATTCCTGAAAATCTTAGGGAAGGAGTCTAAAACCCCTAGCCCCTGAACAGATTATAAAAAATAAGGGTTCTGCCCTTCAGGCTACCCACTACTACATACTTAGAAAGCTTCATGACAGCACAAGCTCCGCAAATAACCCCACAGATCTGGTTTTAGAAGAGTGATGTTTCAACTGCTTAGGACACTTACACCTTGCAACATACTTCAGTCACACATGGGCACAGTCTGAAGAGAGCACCACAGCACATTCCACAGGGTAAGAACAACATATCCATCTCAACAGCCTATACAAGTCAGAAGATCTACTCTTCTCACACATGGGGGCTATGCATTACTCAAGTAAAGCCCAATTAAACCTACCACACTTTGTGTGATGTTCAAAACTGAGCTCATCCCCAAGCAGATGCTCATGTCCAAAGTCTAATTATTTGATGATGTTTCACCAGCTTGATTTATCACCAACATTTCAGAAACTGTCCTGACTTCCCTAGTAGGTGAAACTTGGCCTCTCATCCCATTTTCCAGCTTTAAACGCTACCTTCAGTTTAACAGCAATGCTAGATCATTACAAAAGAGGATATTATTAAATATCTGGAGTCATAGGAAGTTAGATCACCGGTGTGATCTTTTTAAAAGTACTGGCAGGTCATGCTCAGAGCACAAGTTGATGTGGTAGTTTAAGCGAGAGCTCCTCCTTGGGAGCATTCCAAAGGTTAATACCCACAGCGTGACATCAAAGCATCGCCCTCGCAACACTGAGGTGTTTAACTCAACAAAATCTGAATATCCGTTATTGCATTGTTTTCTTTTCTTCCTCATACAAAACAGCCCAGTATGAAAGGTCTTCTGCGGTCTCTTCCACCATCTTTTCCTCATTCTGATGGTACATCGCTGTCACCACATCAAAACATACACATTGTAAGCAGTATAGCAAGTTCTTCTTGGTGGACAAGCACTCAAAGAGCAGTGAGAAGTATAAGTTGACTGGGAAGCACTGGGGATCAGCAACAGAAATGCCAAGTAGTTTCTTTCACATAAACGTGAAATGTTTTAAGATTTCAATATAACTGCTTTTTGCTTTTGAATAATCTTTAGTTATCAAGAGTGTCCAAAAATCCTTGTGTTCATGTGCTATGAAACTCCATTTCAAGTCAGTGCTGTTGGTTCAACGACTGATGTAACAGTTATTCGCTGCCTCTTGCTACATTCAAGGAGCCTTTCTAATTACTCACCAACCTCTGTGCACAACATGCAGAAAGGCCTGCATAGGACTGGGGTCTACGTTAATACCTCGCGGGAAAGCTACATACTTGCTCCAAAAGTAAACACAAGCCTTGTAAATATGGGTAGATCCTTCATAGTGGGCTCCTCTTGAAGAGGTGCTTCTTGCTGACACCTGAACTGGCCACCCTGGGAGCTGCTCCCTTACTCCAGAGGTCTCGGTTTCTCCTCTGCCCCAGCAGTCCTTGAAGGATACCAGCTCGGCAGCTCTGAACCCTGAGGCCATGCAATAACCTTAGTCAGTACAGCTTGCTTAAGCAGCCAGATAAATAGGAAACTGTAGAAACCCACAATGACTCACGTTTTTATAGCCTACATAATCTCTGTCTTCCCTCCCCACCCCATTACCCCAGCAGTACGTTATGCAGCCTGCAATCCTGATGGTGATTTACAGTAAAGAGCTTCATCCTAGAGTACTTGAGAACATCCAGGCCATCTCACCAAACCCACATAGTTCAAAGGTGCCAGAAGGTGCTTTCTCTGCCAGGGACATGACTCTCAAGGTAGGAGGTCCATTCACCCCACAGAGGTCATTTCTAACCCAAATATCCTTGGTTTCACCTCCTTGCTACCCAATAACCTTATGCCTTTGTCTACTGAAAGCATAATAAATTGCTTCTGTTCTGAGGGGCCACTGTGAAACCCAGATAGATCAGTTACCCAACACATGACAAACCTCTAATGCCCAGCATCCATTGGGCTTTATGGAAGGAGGAAAAAAAAAAAACCACACCTCAAGAAATACTTTCTTGGCTAATCAAAATTTCCAGAAGCAGTATGCCTAGATTGAGTATGGAGAAAGAAAGAAAAAAGTCATTGAGATTAGTTCTTATCAAGGCTGGGTACAGACCATCAAAAGCTGACCATCACTCAGGGCATTCACTACAACTGCCTAATACTGAGGCATGCAAAAAAAGAAAAGAAAAAAAAAAGAAACTAATCCTTGAGATTTCTATGAACTCATGTAAAAGAGGAACAGATTGCTCAGTAATAAGGGCTAGTCTACGAGCCTTAACACCAGACAAATCCTTCTCCAAAAGGGTGGTCTCTGCTGTTAGGCAAGGAGAGCTCAAACGGCACACTTAGAGGGGCTGTATGAACCCCAACTCTCATCAGAACTTATAGAGAAGTTAAGCAGAATCCAAGGCAGGAGAAAGGTGAGATCAAAATGTACAAAATTCAACACTGGAATACACACAAAGACCATGACAGGTAGAACTAGAACATGTTACAACAATCACAACAGGCAGTCCCCTACATGTCAAGGGCAGACAAGAGCTCAAGGGCTAATGATTTTGCAGGCGTCAGCCTGGCAGAGCATTGCCAGCCGACAGAAATTCCTCACGGGTGCAAATGGCTGCCAGGGAAGCTTCTGGAGCAGTAATCTGGCTCTCACATGGGACACAAGCATCTCTTTAAAAAAAAAATACATATATATATATATATATATATATACACACACTAAGACGATGCCAGAGGTCATTATATTAGCACTGAATGGGGAGCAGCAAGCAGAAGAGGGAAAGCAGCTTTCCAAAAGCTTACCTAACTTGGCAAGAAGATTCAGAAGCAAGGGCTGTATGCTCTAAGGTCTTTATACACGTAGGGGTAGGGAGGGATTTCTAATAGCAAGTAGACTGTCTGCTGGACTGTATTCCTCTTCTGTTTAAAGAGCTGGTCACACTTTTCTACACTTTTTTCCTCCCCCCTGTCTTCCAATAAGAAAATACACTCCATATAAACCTGGTCATCCTCTCAGGGTCAAATGTAACCCACAGGGCAGCCCAACAGCAGCACCACCTCTGTACACAGTGCATTTAGCTTGAAATAATGTGCCTTTCTGAGGCAGCTCAGCATAGAGAAAACACTGTTGTCCCCCACCATCCCTCCCTCACCAGCATCATCAGCCAAACTAAGCACAAGGACACTCTGTTCATAAAAGGAGCTTTTCCACTCCCTGCCTCTTCTAGGAGCATGCTTGTAGCACAGGAAATAAACAGCTGCTCCCCTGAAACAAGCACAAACAGAACTAGGCTTATTAGTAGGAAAAAAATTGAAGCCCAAGTCCAGTATCATCCCAAACTCGCTCCCTCCCTCCACACCTAGGAGATGGGCACACACCACAAGCTCTCATTTACTGGCCATGTTGTGTCTGACATGACACGGGACCAGCACATGTACCACTTACTTCAGACTGAACTTCTGCCTCCCCAACTCGTCCGTCCCCAGGCTATGGTGTCCAGCAGTCTCAGACCGTCATAACAAGGTAGCTCCAATAAACACACATGTTGCCATCCAATAGTACCCTGCCCTGACAAAAACAACATGGGGGAGGGATCTAAGGCAGCAAAATCTGAGAACACCATATTATACAGAGTCAACAAGTGACCGCTGCTTCACTGACTAGTCTTTCCACCTTGCCCATCAAAGGGGCAATGAAGACAGCAGCAGTGCCATCCCAAGTGCTCAGTAAGCAAGACTGGAAACCAAAGAGGAAGCTATTAAGGTGGGCACTATTCAGTAAAACATCTCAGCTGTCAGAAACTACAGCAGCCTATGATTCAACCCAGCCGCAAAACGGGCCATTGAAAGCCCATCTATTCAATCCAGCAGCCCTGGAGATACCAGACATGGTTAGCAGCTACATATTTAAAACTTGGCATTGTTACCATTGTTCTTGGCTGGTAGGAACCAGGTGTGACAACTAACATCTTTAATGGGCTCCAAGAAGAGCTGCCTGCAGCTGGCTGAAATTATCCACTTCTCTGTCAGGCCACCAAACAGAGCCAAATCCAGCATCAAAAAGCAGGACAGACATGTAACACAGCTGGACTTTGACTTACTAAGTTTTAATGGACTGAGCTTCTTCAGCCTTCTGAAAGAAGTCTTTCCTACCAGATTTTCTCCCCAGGACTTTTTTTTTTTTTTTTAAAATAAGCTTTCCTTTTTAATAACATGTGCATAAACACACAGATGGATAGCAGAATTGGGCATGTTACTCCAGAAACACTTAGTGTTTTTCCCTTTTCTTCCCCTAGATTTGTCATTATCTTCTCCTTTACACATCAGAATAGATTCATGCTCAGACTCATGCTTTGCCTATTGGGTCATTCTCACAAAAATGCTGCAAGACACTGCTCCACACTTAATGGCCATGACATTTTGAGTTACCTCCTGTCACAACATTTGATGACAGGAGAAAGAGTTATTTATTTTTAGATCACTAATCACGTAAACTGCAGTTGACCACTGGTAAAGGCAAGTTGTTCAAATAGCATTATCTTACTAGGTGATCTCCATTACTCCCTCCAGCTGGTATGACCTTTAGCTCTTCAGCTTTTGCCTTTTCTTTTTTTTTTTTTTTTTTTTAGAGGCAGGTGTATGTGTGTCCCAGTAATAACTGTTTTCTTCCCTTAACTGTTATCCTTATACCATTTGAAATAGACAAAATAAACCTGCTCCAGGCACCCTAAAAAAAGCACTAGCAAGTACACACATCCTCACCAAAAGCCTCAACACACCACACTTAAGATACATTTAATAGAAACAGTTTTCATTAGAGCTCTAAATGTCATCAGGGCACTGAAGTTCCTTAGCCAAGGTGGCCCGCAAACTTTCAGGGAAGGAGATCAAATTTGACAAAAACCTATTCTCCACACGGATTCTCTCACACAGAATGGTATCGTGTTGCCACAAGTGATGCCATTTGCATCATTTTACTTTCTCCCTTGCACTTATTTTGTTGTCTTTGATTCCATTTCTCCATGGAGGAAGACATGAGGAAAATTTAACCCGTACTTGTCCTCCAATACATTTCAAAATACTTTGCACCACTACCATGAGTGCCAGGGGAACACGTTCACGAACATATTCTCATTCAGAAGCTAATTTCTTCACAAAAAGAGCTTGCATACCTAGAGCACGGGTGACAAAGTAGGCAGGCTGAAGCCCTGCACAACCCCAGCTCGCACGAATCCACGTTTGTTCGCAGCAGCACTTGCTGTGGCAGGAGCCAGGCACGCCGCCAAAAGGGTCACATTCACCGAGCGTGACCCGCTAACGTTTCTCTCCGATAGGCAACAACCGCACCAGGCCGAGACAACCGCACCCGGGACATGGTACAACCCTAAACACCAAGGTTTATCTCACCGGTCCGTGGGTCCAAGGAGAGCAACCCACGACTCTGTGCAGTCTGTGGAGTTACAGGCATTTCAGGTTCTGCCTGGTGGGGCTAAACTCCGAGACAGAGACATGGGGATTTTGGTCCATGAACAAATGAAGTCCTACCTGCACGGCAGCCCTCCCAGCAGCAAAGCAGAGAGCACCTAGCAGACATCACCACATTTGTGCTTTATGGTGAAGCAAGGGAGTGTGTGTGTGTGTGTGTGTGTGTGTGTGTGTGTGTGCACGCGTGCAGAGAGGAAAGGCCCACATTTGGGCCCCACTGTAAAGAAGAAGGATGGAAAACAAAAAAGATGGAGCGGGTGGGGGGGAAGGAGAAAGGAGAGAGGCCAAAAAGACCCGAGGGTACAGAAAGCAAGGTGGCACCGAATTTGGGTCCCACTGGGACGGAAGGGGGTGGAAAACAAACAGAGTAAAGGAGGGCCCAAATTTGGGCACCCCTCCCCACCCTTGTTTTCCTGTGAGGCAAGGGTGGAAAAGAAGGGAAAGGGGGCACGAAACAAGGGGGTGAAGGGGCCTCACCCTGAGGGAGGGGGCACATCAGGCCCCCACTGTGAGAAAAAGAATGGAATGGAAAATAAGGTGGGTGAGGCCAGAGCCAAATTTGCCCTCCCACCGCCACCCCCCGTATTTTCCATGAGGAAAACCCCCCTTGTTTCCCCGTGAGGGAGAACAGGGGAAAACCAGGGAGGGAAAGGAGGTGGTTTTGGGCCCCACCGCGAGGGGGAAAGGAGGAACAGGCGAGCCCACCGCGGCGGGCTGCCCCGCGCGGCCCCGGCCCC